>VOMN01100354.1:0-27848 GCA_014899125.1 Orchestia grillus
GTATGAGAATAGCTTATCGAAATAATGCTTAACCTTAACGATCAGCTTTCTAGTACGTGGGTGGCAGTTCACTAAAGGAGAACGCCCATTTCTGAACTTTCAGCTTGAAATTAATTTACTTCGAGATTTTTCTATCCTGAGCTGACACATTTCACTTCAAATTGATGGTACGTATCTCATTCAAATAAGTAGATTGGCAATGAGTAGATTGGCAATGAGTAGATTGGCAATGAGATTGGCATTCTTACCTTAGAGCAGAATTGGCCCTTGCACCCAGGCTGGCTAATATTATTGTAGGTTCAATATGTGCTACCTGCTGAAGTAGGCACATACCTTCCAAAGAATGATGCACAACATGGAAAAGTTATTTAGTATGAACAAATATTCAATAAGGAAGTGTTTTCAATTTTATTAACAATTTAACATCCTTCGAAAATCCTATTTCGAAAGCACAATTCATGCCATTACGTGATAAAATGATAGCAATTGAGCGAGGCGAGCGACATGGCTGACAGTAATTGAAGAGGATCTAGGGAGTTGGAGAGTTGTGCGAAGAAATTATGCCAGTAGATATTAAGATTGGCATAGCTCTGGAGAAGCATTTAACCGGAAATGTATTTAGGACAAAGCTGTTTTTTCGGCTAGGCACGTACCCAGCCTGTACAGTCTGGAACTGCAGGCCATAGAGCGGCAGGCGTGAGACGGAGGGGAGCAAAAAAGGATACCTCACCGGATATGCGCCAGCACAGAGTGCAAGGTGAAAGATAATTGTTTTTATTGGGCAATTTCCCAGCTTTATTGACACGAAGCCACCAAAATATCAACAATGACTTAACACACTCACCAAAGAACAGGCCATAAAATCTCTGACAGCCTTTTAAGAGTTGGCACGTTGAGAAGATAAGCAATGACACGGAATTAGCAGTAGTGCAGGTTTGCAGCGACTCTAGCTGAATACAGGGTCTAAACAGTAAATTGTCCAAATTGTGAATATAATTTTTCTTATTTTTTCAGAGATTTCTGATATTAAGTATCTGTCAGACTTGACCTCGATAAGAAATCTCATTGCAGAAGAAGAGCTCGAAATATGCTAACTACACGTTCGAAAGCCGGTAGGAAGATAAGAACCTCATTGCTATAAGATAATTTGAAGGGACCCTGTTTGCTTCTTCATGGATGAGAAGAAATTCTTTGTTGATGAAACCGCCACGAAGGAAGGAAAGAATCTTTTTGTTATTGAAGCATTTGGAAGGACCCGTGGAAGTTGTTTGCTTTTTAATAGAAGAGAAGAAATTCGTCGTTTTTGTAATTGCAAATCGCAAAAACTCGAGGATAATTCCTTTAGACCCGTCAGAAGCTCTTCTGTCCATGAAGAGTGAAAACTTGGCTCCTGATATTGAATTTGCAGGTGTTGCGAGTGATGGTACAATCTTGCTTTCTCATTTTATTAAAGCAGGACTTTAAATCAACGCTGATGAGAATAAAAAGATTTTGTAGACAGTCGTACTCTGCTTTGAAAAGAACTGCTATCTAACGCAAGTTATGTTCGTTCAAAGCTCAGGGCCTCTCCTGGGATTAAAACTATTCACGATATCTTCGATGAAAAGTTACCGCTGTTTGTGTTTAGCGATTTTTTGCAGGCTAGCTTGCTCACCAGATTTGGATCCTTATGTTTGTTTGGAGAAGTTGAGAAAGAGTTTAAAGATCAAATTCACACACTCTTCAATCCATGAAGTCGGCCATCAAGAAAAAACTTTAACCGGGCCCTTGCAGTGAACGACTATCACTCCTTCAGAAAGCGTATCCATCAAATCCTTGATGCTAAGGGTTCACATATACTTGAGTGAATTACTTGTAAATATGTCAACTAATCAATTTTACTCATAACACTTTGTGTATCGTGTTTTATTCTCCTACGTAGAAATGTTTTTGTAATTTTATTGGCCCCAATTTTGAGCTTACAGCCCGGATTGGCGCCAATTTACGTATTTCTACAATTGCAACGTACCATCACTTCAATTGCACGGTGTGTGATGCCCTAACGTTCAGGAAGCGACAACAGCCCACGCCGACTGCAACGCCTCAAAAAGAATATCCCCCCGCAAAAGGAAAATATCACGTCATTTTTATATCGTGTCAAGTTCCTACGAATGCACTATGGTTTTGAAACGAGAATAATAAATAATAAATTAAGATTTTAGGAGGTGTTGGCAAAATAGAGAGATAAAGCGGTGTGCATTAGCTACGTTGGTCATCTAAGAAAGTTCTGTGAGGCTCTGCATCCTGGAACGATGTCTAATAGAGCCATGCGACTTCTGAACGAAAAACAACATACAAAAAAAATTGCCACGCTATCGCAAAGTGTAGTTTACATATTCATAATAAATATTTTATTGTATTGAAGCTTAAAGCACGCTTGCGTTAGAGAACTGTCGGGTATTTCTTCACAGTATTTATCATCTATTGAATATTGAATATGATCTGCTATCTCACGGCAGTAGGCTGGCTCATATCTAAAATTGCTCGAGTAATACGTTGTTAGTGTTGATACGTTCAATGAATTCTGTTGTTGACAGTTTCCATTAAAGTTCTCAACTTTTGGTGGATGCTACTGGGCTGTCAGTTCCGCGTCTGTGACTTAGCCATGAGTCTAAAAAATAATTTGTTAACTCCAGAACCCGCCGACAGTCTTCAAAAACAGCAAACAGAATCAGCAAAAGCATCAGCGGCAAAAGCAGCTGCGAAAAGGAAAGCTGCAGCCTCAGCGGAAGGAAAAGCAGCAGCAAAATCAGCAGCAGGCAGCACCCGGCGCGGTGCCACGGGGCACATCCCTCGGCCGGGAGCGATCGCCGCCACTCCCCAACAGGGCAACTGAGGCACATTATTGCACGGCATGATTCACGGGCACTCCAACACGACCTTATCGGCTCCCAGTGCCATGAATCTAAGAGCTCTGCACGATACAAAAACGCTTTATGAAAAGATCTCCTCAAAACGTCCCCGAGAAAATAGGATAATGGTTGTTCGTAGGAGTCGTTATGTTTGTGTCACTGTGCGTATATTTACTAATTTAAAAATAATCAAAATTTGGGAAATAATCCTTTGTGATTGGTAAAACCTATCATACTGGGCAAACTGTACAATTTGAGGTAGTCGGTGGGTGAAGCTAAGTTTTCTTATGTTTTGATACCCCATTGCGTTTGCTGGCTTTATGCATCCGTTAACCTGTAAACGCTCTTTCATTTCGTGGTATCTATGACAGTTTCAGCAGTTTTTCGCTCCATCCGTAGTTAAAAAAAATGAGAGTGTAACTCGAATTAAGACATCTCGTTCATCCTTGAGAACGATTAGAATCTTACCAGCGGTGGGCCGGTGTCCCTGCAGGATTGCTAGAGAAGAAGTGAACTTCTCAATCGACCATCGGTATGAAATGCGGACAATTTTCTTTTAATAAGAGAAGTATGGGCCTACAAGCTTCAATCACCAGTTCTACTTCTGGGAACCATTTACGATCCAGGCTAATTCACCCCGTAATCCTACGCGACGATAAAATACACGATGTACATTTTACTTTTATTAGAGACGGATCTCGATTACATTCATTACGTCTTTCAATAGATGGGTTCAATTTTGAGGTCTTTGTTAAAAGTGCAAGAAGACTTTAAACATATCCGAAAGCTAATTATTTGAATAAACATCACGGGATGCCTCTTGTATGAAATATTTCTTTGGAAAATAACCCTTGGGAACAATTTGAATAAAATATCTGTTAGGTTAGATTTTTGAGCTTATTTAGTCTGGAATTGGGCTGATGATTCCGAATCTGTAGTCAGTTTTTTCCAGCACATGTGTTTTCTCCACAACTTACCTTCCAGATAAGTAAAACTCCACTGGTTAGCTGCCGTAAAACTGGTCTACTGATTATGATTTGACTCATCTAGCGCTGCATGGCAACTTTTTCGTGCAGTCACAATTGAGACAGTTCGGTGAGAGGTGTGTGCAGCTCTTTTGTTTCAGATCATGTCTGATCCTGCTACGTCTCGTCGTAAATGGCTAAAGAACCCTGACTCCTTCTGCTATATATGTGGTAGTTTCACCAATCCAAGTCAGAAGGCAAACATCAGCATACTTGTAAAACAAGCATATTTCGCATATTCTAAAGTGAAACTCAGTGATCAAGACAAGATATCGGTCCCTCACAATATGTGCAAGCAGTGAGTCGAAAGTTTACGGATGTGGACCAAAGGAAAACGTGAGAAGTTGGCATTTTGTATCCCCATGGTTTGGCGAGAGCCAAGAGATAATTCCACGGCCTATTACTTTTTTCAGTGAAAACATCAGGATTAAACAAGAAAAATAAATGCAAATAATAGAATATCCTAATGTAGCGTCAGTTATAAGACCTACGCCTCATTCACCTGAAATTCCAGAGTCAGTTCTCTAATAACTACATACTCCAGAAGATCTGAGTGATGTTGAAGAACGCAGCGACAGCAATGGTGCAGATTTAGACATTCACGAGGATTCAGTTCATAGGGGATTTGATTGCACGAGTTGAATGATTTATCACGTGATTTGGGCATATCAAAAAAGGCCTCAGAAATACTAGTATCAAGATTTACCTAGAAATACCTACTTGAACAATGAGTGAAGGTATCATACATTTGAGCGAGAGAAAGTGCATTTCTGCAGTTCTTTCGAAGTGACAGCGGTTGTGTGTTTTGCAACAACATTCCTGGTTTACTGAAGAAATTAGGGCTTTCAATCTACAATCCAAATGAATGACGAGTGTTCATTGATAAGTCAAAGCGGAGCTTGAAGCGTGTTCTACACAATGACAATTTGCTTAGTGCAGTCCTTATTGGGCATTCGGTCTGTCTTCGTAAAGAATATGGAGATGCAAAGTGAGTCATTGAGTTATTGCAATATGACAAACACAAATGGATCATCTGAGTTGAGCTTAAAATGGTGTCCTTCCTTCTTGGTCAGCAACGAGGATACACAAAATATCCATACTTTCTCTGTATGTGGGACAGCAGAGCTCGAGAGAGGCTTTGGGTTGAGACTAATTGGCCTTCGAGATTTGGTCTGGAGATCCTAACATTGTACATGAGCCACTTGTTGACAGGATGAAAGGAATATTCCCACCTCTCCACGTAAAACTAGATCTCATGAAACAATTTGTAAAACCATTGTAAACTGCTGGCGACTGTTTGAAGTACATCATCTTGGCATTTCCTGGAGTGTCTATTGAAAAATCAAAGCCGGTGTGTTTGATGGTCCACAAATTCAACAGCTTATCAAAGATGAACATTTCAAATAACCTACGAACTGAATCCTCGTGAATGTCAAAATCTGCACCATTTCTGTAACTGCGTATTTCAACATCACTCAGATCTTCTAGAGGAGGTAGTTGTTCAAAAACTGGAACTGAAATTTCAGCTGAATGAGGCATTGGTCTATAAGCTGACGGTAGATTAGAATATTCTAATTTACTTTTATTTTTAAATCCTGATGTTTTCACTAAACAAAAGTGACAGTTCGTGGAATGATCTTTTTGCTCTCACCAAGCCCCGGGGATACCAAATGTCAACTTTTCACGTGTTCGTTTGGTCCACATCCGTGTACTCTCGACTAACTGCTTGTACACTTTGTGAGGGGCCTATAGCTTGTCTTGATCACCAAGTTTCACTTCAAAATATGCGAAATATTCTTGTTTTACGAATACGATGATGTTTGCCCTCTGATTTGAAATGGTGAAACTACCACATATATAGCAGAAGAAGTTAGGGTTCTTTAGCCATTTACGACGAGACGTAGCAGGAGCAGACATGATCTGAAACAAAAGAGCTACACGCAATTCATACCGCACTGCCTCAATTGTGACTGCCCGAACAAGTTGTCACGCAGCGCTAGATGAGTTAAATTGTAATCAGCTGTCCACTTTTACTACAGCTAACTAGGGGAATTTTGCGTATCGGGAAGGTAAGCTGTGGAGAAAACACTTTACGCTCTAGAAAGAACCTGACTAAAGATTTGGAATCAGCAGGCGGATTCGAGTCTAAATAAGCTAACAAATCTAACTCAATAGAATTTTTTCAAATTGTTCCCCAGTGTATTATGGTAAGACTGTTTGTACCACAGGCAGGAGAGCAACACCACAACATGATACCACCATTAATGTGTTTATTTATGATTGTGTTCCTCACCTCTAAGTCCTCGCTGCTCCTGCGATTATTATAGTCACTATTTCCATGCCTATGAAGTTTTAGTACTGTTCCACGTAACTAAATAATATCCTATAAGTACAGTGACAGATGATCCATAAGAAAACAAGCGAAATCCAAACGTGACTGGAAGTGTCGCAGTAGCAATAAAGGTATTTGCCTGGGCCGAGATCATCTGAGCCAACTTTCATTTTGAGTTCTTTGTAAGGTTTGTTCTGAATCTTTCACGCGAATATGGTCCAGGAAACTCAAAATTTCCTTTCCAGTCACTCGTTCGAGGATGCGTATTTAAAAATCGGACAACATTTTTGACATATATCGGTGATATTACTTTTCCTTCAACATTCATTGATATTTTCGACAGTTTGTAAGAATATGAATTTCTTGCTGATGTTTTGAATGGTCGACACTCGCGCCTTCAATTGTTTTGAAAATGCCTTATATCCCAATCTTTCTAATATCTCATACCCAAGTAGTTTTTTGTACCCTAACAATGTTTTATACCATAGTACTATCTTCTACTCCAGTAATGCATTTTACCCTTGTAATATTTTATATCTCAGTAATATTTTATGAACAAGTATTGTTTTTTACCCCAGTATTGTTTTTTACCCCAGTATTGTTTTATACCCCGGTAATGTCTCACCCCTCACAAAAGTCTTATGTCTCACTAGAGTCTCACACCCTAGTAATGTCTTATACCTCACCAATGTCCTATATCCCACTAGAGTCCCATACCCTACTAATGTCTCACACCCCAGTATTGTCTTATACTGCAGTCTATGTTTGTGCAAATTTACTGAGCGATTTTTAAGTTTTCTCGCAGCATTTTTTTCCTTAGCCCATAAATTAGTCATGAAAAATTCTCTGTCAATATTGGTTTAAGTATGAATTACAAAATTCCAGAAAGAGATCGTAAAGTTTGCATCAACTTCTTTTAAGACGCAGTGTAGATATGAATTAACATTTTCTTCTCCCTTGTATAAAAAACTTGAAAATTCGTTCGGAAAAACAAAAGGTGTGATTAATTATGTACATCGGTTGATGATTGTCATCTACAATGTTTAATAATAACCTAATAACAAAAATCAAAGAAAATGCTCAATATATTATATGATTGAAACTATTTGACTTTTTAATTTGTTTATGCATTCGAGTTCTAATATCGCACTGGGGTGGCCCACCCGTCGCCGCTCCTCTGAGGACTGCGCTTCGACCGAGAAAAGTGCAATCATTGTGGAAGAAAACACGCAGCGGGGGCGACCTATACGGAAAAGCAGAAAACGGTGAGGCAAAAGAGTCTGCTGCAGATAATACAGAGGGAGAGCGCAACAATGCGATGAGCAACACAAATTGGTGAATGGATAACAGAAAATGAGATCATAATGCCGGCTAACAAGTACAATACGTCACTCGTTTCGAAGGCAGAATGAGTGAAACTCACAGGCGAAAAATGTCTCCATGACTTCTAGAAAAATGAATTTCCATCCCTGTTGGAGGTAGACCGAAAACAATAAGATCCCGTCACAATGCTGCACTCATGATAGAAATGAATTATGTAACAAAAAACAAAACCAGAAATGAAGCAGCTGAACAACCAAGTTAATTACCCGTCCCCGTGAAAGAGACCCTCAACGTTGGACTACAAAAAGCTCTTATACATGTTTATGAATATATTTTAAATAATTCAAGCACTTCAAAAGATGCTCGTTAGAAAGATGCCAGGATTCTATTCAAGCAATTCGGAAAAAACACATCAAAGGCGTACATTTGAAACTAATACCATTGCCCATTAGACGGTCACCTCCTCCAAAGTTAATCCATATATTTGGAGAACAGTGCAAAAACAGGGATCTATGAAATCAAACCAAGGCATGTGACGTGCAAGAAGTGTCTGGAATACGGCTATGGGATCAAATTTTGCCTAGGATGACAAACTTGTTTGAAACGTTATTTGCAATGACAAGGAACAGACTACTTTAAATTTAAAGAAATAAAGTGCTATCACTGCGGTGATGAGGGTACGGCAGAGCGAGAATTGGTAATTTATGAACTTGATAAGCAATGGAGCAAAAATTTGGAGCATACGGTACAGTCTAAAATATTTCTTGGTCCTCAGTCTGAAAAACTAAATTAAGAAAGATCTGTCTCGTGGCTGTGAAAAGACTTTACTCACATAAACTTCAAAATTGTTCTGCTTAATAAATACAATATAAAGTCAATATTTACTGGCAAAGATCAATTTCCAAAAAGCATGGTCTCATGTATAATTTACAAACACCGTTGCGCACATTGTGCGTCTGAATACGTAGGCGCTACTAGTAGAGCCCTGGTCATTCGTGAGGCGGAGCATGCTGGCAGAAGTTTCCGTACTAATCTACCCCATGCGATTCTTTCTCATTCCGCTGTTCGCAGTCATGCAGAAAAGCGTGATCCTCCGGTGCTCTTGAACGATTTACAGTAATTGCCTCGATGTCAAGTCCTACTCGTATAAAGCTCCATATTTCAGGATTCTTGTTCATTTTCAGAGCTAAACTTGTTTTAAACGATAATAATTCCGAATTTCCTTTGCATTGGGTTAACTTCTCAATGATTGCAAACTGAATGTTGTATTACAATGTATTGACGTGTTTTTTTATTTCCATATCAGATGTTGAGAATGGTCTATGAGGCCGAAACGTTCACGTTTAATGTTTTCACCGTTGTTATGTTTTTCTTAAAAAACAATGATAAATTGGAAAGTGGCATTCCTTGCTCTTTTTCACATACTTATGAGGAATTGAGGAAGTCTAACGGGGTATAAAAAAAAACACAGTCAACTTTCTAGAGAAAACAATAGACCAAGATCTCCGTTAGTTAAACAGACAGAAACAAACAATAAACAGAAGAGGGCTAGAAGTAACAACGCAATATGAAACTGAGACCCGAGAAAGAGAGAAATTTTTCTACAATGAAACCAAGAGGGAACGGTTTCATCAAAGGGAGACCTAATAAACTCGATGCATACAACCCAGCACTTGCAGCGGCTCAATCAGCTTTCGTCGCCTTCATGTCGCTGAGGACCAAGTACAAGGGCATTTCCAATGCAGGGTATTATTATAGCAGATATCACGGAGGAGTTGTACTGCATATCCACTCATCCATAGAGGAAGGGGTACAAATTCAGCATAACCTCTTTTGCTGTTACTTCCAACTGCAGAAATGAAAATAAATGATTATAAAATGCTGTGCAGTGGGAACATACATAAATAGTTCAATATTTGATGAGGTTCCAGCTGGTTAGGACGACTCTAAATGCATAAGAAGCCTAGTGTTAAAAGGAAGTGCATTTTTACTCTTTAGGAAAATAGAGTCCGTACGTGAAATTCTACTTATTACATATATCCCATAAATTCACAATAATCAGTCCAAATTTCAAACTACCATTTCATGCACTTCCCTTCTGGGAATCAATATTACTAAGCCCATGGCTTAACACTATAGATATAACAGACTTTTCCTTTGCAATATTCACATATAAAACATCGTTTGTCGCAACCGGCGCCCTCAGCGTGAGTCCTCATCTCGCATAGCCCACTTCACACATAACACACCGTTCCCTCCTGTTGTCAGCTGAACACTCTACGGACCAGAACAAGCACCGTCCATACTGATCGAAAGGTTCACTCTTTTGTGGAATACCAGTATTCCATAATAGTGTCTCTGCCATCTGGTTAGTCGTAGTCTCGAAACATAAAGAGCCTATATGCAAACTAGATAATAATTATTATCTAGTTTGCATATAGGCAAACTAGACTAACCAGATGGCAGACTATGCAAACTAGATAATAATTATTATCTAGTTTGCATATAGGCTAACCATGTAATTATGATTACATGGTTGTCGACTGTGATGCCTATGCTTTAAACTTATGTGAGTTCCATATTCCTGCAGATGGAATTTTTACGTTACACAAAAATTTGTACCGACCAACCATCTTTGATACGCCTCAACAAAATAAAAATCTTTACCGCTCGTAAATCAAGACCTTCAACAACAACAAAACAAGCTAGACTGAAATACGGAATAAGTGATGGTTCACCATTTCGATTGTTTTTTGCCTGAATCTATCACCTTTAAGTCCTCATAATATTGTATTCCGTACTGGTATCCCTATTCCATGTTTGTATCTTTTTATCCATTAATTCAAGAAGTTGATATTTTGTCATAGCTTTAAATTATAGCAACACGAATACACCTAACTCATCATGAAATCGTAACTATCAAATTCATATATTTTAATAATTACCCTTGATAACTGTATGACCTTCTAAGCAAACTACATAAATCGGTTGCCAATCGTAATGGGAGATTTAAATTCTCCCAAAAGTATCCTCGTTGATTTGAGAAACCGAACTATAGACCACAGGCAAAAACTGGTAGGTTTTCCTATAACTATTTCAACATAATGAATGGTAACTCAGTCACACTTACGGACAAACGTACATCTGAAACGGCAGTTAATATCACAGTGACTTCCCATGATGTAACTCGAGGAAGCAGCACCTGCTTCATATCTCAGACTACTTCAATAATGTACCTGCTTCAGACAACTAACCAATAATGTTATCGACAGCAGTGCAGCTGGGAGAAGGGAGTCGAGAAACTACGGGATGTAATTTCAGAAAAGGCAATTGGAAACAATGCCGGAATGATGACAAATGGAGACACAATGCAACAGCAGTCAGAGGGGCATGAAGCGGCAATCGACTAGTCTTGCTTGCATGAAGCGTCAATCGACTAGCCTTGCTTACGATTGAAATGCACTGCTAAGAAGTGGATACCTTAGTACATGGTGTGACGCTGTTACCAAAATACTTGGTGGACATGTGAGTGCAGAAGGGCTTATAAGAAATTGATGAATGCTACGGAGATTTCAACGGATCGAGATGCTGGAAAAAAGATGAGGTAGAAAAGAGCTAAGGCGGCGATAACAAGTACCTTCAAGGAAGAAAAAAAGAGCAGCTAGAGAGTTCCTGTAATATCTCTTCATAGCTACAACGATCAGTTGCTTCTTGGAATGAGTAAATACATAGATTCTGCGGTACCGTAAGGAGACAGATCTAAATAATAAGAAGGGAAAAAACGCTTTCCACGTCAACCTAAGACATAGCAGAACAATTATATGAAGCATTCACTCGCACTTTCAGCGACAAGAACTGATCTGACGAATTTCTCCAATAAAAATAACGCACTGAATACACAGCAATTCACTTTGTGCGTGGCAACGACGATTAAGATAAGGGTCTTTCCACTGCCCATGAATTAACATCCGCTGTTTAGAAGACTTGAATTACAAATCCAGGATCTGATAATATTTATCGAAAATCTCATTATGATGAATAAGCCGAATAATGTTCATTAATACCTTCTAAATATCTACAATAAAATGGGATTTGAAAAATATATCCATCACTCACGGAAAGATCCCATCACGCTTTTATACCTAAACCAGGTGCCTAGTCAAACTTTTCGGCCAGGGCATCCATGATTTTCTATAATTTTGGTTACCTGAGTATTTTTATCGTTAATTTGATATGTTCATCGACGGGGCAGCGAAACAAGTTACGCGGGATAAAGATCATACATACCCTGAAAATGATTGGCCCGACTCATCGTCTAGTTGTCTACGCAAGATGTCGAGCATATTACCCAATGAAGTTTAAAAGAATACTTTAGAAATAACAAAATAATCACAAATGAACAATGTGGCCCCTGAAAGTATCGAGCGTCAATTGATCACCTCGTGAGGTTTGAATTATACAGTTAAGCCATAAATTATTCCTCTTATGTTGTTCCTCTTATAAAGTCTTTCAATAGGCTACTTTTATGAGCTATGTTTATACCGAAAGTTTTTAAGGTGTTCTCGAATAAAACGCAAATTAAGAGTTTTTTGAAAGAACTTATTCTACAGAAATAGTGATCAATATTAGCAGAAGAATCATGATTATATTGATTCGTACCATCTCAATAGCCTGCTGCAAAACACTTATGGTGTAACGAAGGAACAGTATTTAACAAATATGTGCATTTAATTTAACCATAAGGGTTATTTTAGAGTATTGTAATAAGGTTAATCAACGTTAGCATCCGTGAAATACCCCGTTTACACTTTAGCCCCAGTTCAGAAAACTTAGATAAGACAAAAGAGGTCAGTATTGAGTTAGGACGGAAAATTGTAGTTGTTCACAAGAACGTGGCTCACAAGAACGGCAAGAACTATTCGATTTTGAGGCAACTTGAAGTCCCTTGATAAACTTTTCAAAGTATTATACAGATATACAAAAAGTTTAATGCCCCCCAGAACCGTATTAAACGAAAAAGAAAGGAGAAGCTCTCACCTCGATCTGATAGACAAGTAGCGCGAGAAGTAAATACAAACCCGAAGATCACAGGCAAAGCTTTGTTGCAGAATCTCTGCATGAAGGAAATAGAAAATTCTATATGAAAAGTAAAAATAACACTTAATAAAGAAGGACTGAATAGATGCAGACCCAAGAAAACACATCTTCTGACAACTGGGCACCTTACGCCCCATCACTTTTTACCAGAAAATATATTGATAAAGCGACAATCTTATGGTCATCGGTTCTTTGGTCAGATAAGACTAAGATGGATTTTTTCGTCACAAGAAAGCTTCTTTGTCTGAAGAAAAAAGTAAAACGTTCAAACAAAAATACAAGGTTCTAACTGCGGAAAATGGTGGTCGGAGTGGTATATTTTGGGGATATTTTTCGGCCAATGGAACTGCAAGGATTGTGAAAGTTGAAGGAATCGTGAAACAAGACCAATGTGTCAAAATTCTGATTTAAATTATGAAATAGGCTACCCAAGCTTTCGACATGGTACCCAATATGGTCTTTCAACACGATAATACCCCAAGCATAGTGCAAAATCTGTTGAGAAATTTCTGAAAGACAATGAAGTTAATATTCTGCTGTGGCCAAGCCAAAGCCCAGGTATGGGTCCCGTAGAACATTTGTTGCAGAAATGGCTACGCCAGAAACCCAAAAATCTTGAAGAATTGGGGGAGATTGTGCAAGAAGCATGATCTAAAATTTCTGTTGATTTCAGCAAGAACCTTGTACTGAACTACAGAAAACGTCTGGACGCAGTTATTCAAAGTTATGGCTTTGCAACAGGTTATTGAGGTGAATGCGAATAAAAGTAAACATGGTTCATTCTGTACTATCGTTTTTAATTTATTGAAAATAAATTCTTTCAAAAACTCTAATTTTGCTGTTTATTCCAGAACACCTTCGAAATTTTTGGAGTAAGCATTGCTAAGAAAATTAGCCTTCCGAAGGATTTATGGAAATATATTGAAGCACAAAGGTAAGAATAATTTTGGGCATAATTGTACATACGGCAATCGCTGGCAGGTGACCAGCACGCTGGCTAGGGCCGTGCTAGTCGTGGCTGCGTTCTTAGACCTGGAAAAGCCTTTGGCATGACATGGCGTCGCCGTATATTGAGAGATCGAGGAGTTGCTCTCTCAAGAAGATGATCGCCGAAAGTACTTAGGAAATTCCGGTCAACCATTTGTTCCAAGGGAGTGATAGGACACCAATTAATGTCTATCAAAGTGAAGAAATTTGATATGCATGTATTCTTCTTAAAACATATTTTATTTGTCATTGGATTCAACCGTAAATCGATTATAACATCTAAAATTAATAAAACTGCCACTGGAACAGCATAACACAGCACTTTGAGCGTCACTGACTCTCATTTCTTTAAAAATTAACTCAAGCAAATTAAGTTCTTGAAGAAATTCTTAACCTTTTGTTCGTGGACGATCTCCTCACTGCATTCGCGGATTACATCAGAACTGAAGTCCAACAAACTTTATTGGGAGCAATTGACCACGTCGTGCATTGGGCAAACTACTACGGCTTAAGAGCCTCCGCAGTCAAAACAAGAACTTCTCGGACTCCACTTGGATAGAAAACTGTTCTGGACATCACATTAAGAAACGAAATAAAAATGTAAAAAGCTTAACCTACTGAAGTCTACGTTATCAAGAAATCTAAGTGAGATTATATTCGTAGATGTCAGTTCAACACAAAGATTGATTTTGTGAAGAATTGACCGAGGATCAGCTAGAACGATTGCATTGGAGTTTGATGTTGTGGTAAACAAGGTGATGTGTAATTGTACGGCAACATTCAAGACACCAATACGAAATCTAAATATCATCAGCCAAAAACCAAGGATGGAACTGAGAAGAAATGATCTACTTCTTCGCTACTTCAATGTTTGGCATAAAATAAGAAATTAGATTCTAAATAATTATGTTCTTGTAAAAGCAGTATGAACCATTTCTTCTAATCCTATCAACGGACTATATAACTATTTTTTTGTTTTTATAAATGCATAATTTAGTTTTTTTATGAATCAACATGAAATCGCCCTTGAAACATGAAACCATAATTCCATTGTATTAAGTAAGAACACCAAACTCCGGAATTGCTTAAAAAGATTAAAAGTTCCCTTATAACTCTTTTTAAGGCATGTTTTTGGATGACATTTAGTTGAAGATTTACTTTGGACCTTGCAGCGAAATAAGGTGACAGTCCGTACAGCGAATGTCACACAAGCCCGCGGGTATCATCCCCGGAAGTTCTGGCTCTAAAACGCGTGGTCACCCTTTTATCCGGATGTATGTTAATCCAGTGCACTTTTCTACATGGTCTATACCTGAAAAAAAACCTTGTCCAAGAATTCATGACTTTGTCGAAGACCTGAAGGCTTCACTGCTCTGCACATAGTAAGCAATTTCACATCAAAAGTTTTTTGCCGTAAAGCGAAGTATCCAGGATGAAGGCTGTAGTTGAAAAAAGTAGCTGTCAGTTTGAATAAATTTTGAAATTTGCTGTTTTGTACAATGTTCATGAATATACATTGATATTTTACACCCAAAGAAAATATTATTAATAAAGTTTTTTTGTATTTAGTTTCCATACTGATTCTCCGCCGTGTATTCTCAGCTCATGTATGACTTTTTTAAATCCAGCCTATCGTTATATTCATCACACTGACCCAAGACTACTTTTCAATTGTTGTAAGAGCCCTTCGAAATCAGTTATACAGAAACTACGCAAAGTCATAAATGAATACAATGTTCCAACAATGCCAGTTCAATCGTATTTCACCCCTTTAACCCTTAAAAGGATGGCGCGACTGCCAAACGTCGAACATAACATGGTGAATGTAAGAAACGATGAAGTAGCTTTAAGTACTCTCAAGATACGTGCGTAGAGATTATAAAGGGTGCTTAAAAAAGTCTCCACTTTTTTGAAAATTCATATTTCCGTTTCAAATTGAAATATTCCAAATTTTTTTCCGGCGTATAACTAGAAAAATTGTCGTTCGTAAAAATCAGCATGCTTATTTACAAATATTAAGCAAAAAATTGGTATGACTTACTCAAGGAACAAGGGTATAACAACTCTTGTTGAGAAGTGTTTTTGTCCTTTAGTTAAACTGTTGGAATTTTTCATGGTTAGAAGCCCTGCGCGAATAAGTTGAGACCGAGTGTAGTGCCATTATAGAAGGCCCCACAAATCATCAGGAGAACAGGGAATGCAATGAAGGATGACACAATTAAATGTGTTCAGCGAAACGCCAGACATGTTGAAGGATACCGAAATTCATTTTAATCACGCAATAAAATGTATTCAGCGAAACGCCAAACATGTTAAAGGATACTAAGAGTAATTTTAATTAATATACCTTTATGAATAGCTTAAGACTAGTTTGATTTTCTGTTTTAGAATTTCAAAGCAAAATATTATCTGTTAATTAACTACGGAAGCAAATGAGGGCTGTGCAAAAAGTATTTTGAATTGTGTTGACCACACACTATTCAATTTAAAGTTCTAAATATTCATAATCTATTTAGAGTAAAATAAATTTCTCAATGATGTATAAAATATGCGGAATCGAACCGAAGAAATGATTAATCGAATGTTCGAGGGTTTGGGTTTTACTGCAAAGAAAATAATCCTCTCAACAAGAGCTGTTATATCCTCGTTAATTAGGCTTGGCGCTCACCACGACTTCGTTTAATATTTCTTCATGAATATATCATTGTTCACGAAAATTACATTGTTAATAATATTCCAAAACAGAATTGATGTATTTGAGTTTGAACCGTAAGTATGAGTTTTCAAAAGTGTGAGTACATCTTTTTGAAATACCCTGCAGAAGAAGCAGCAATAGTTATTATGTGATCTACACGGATTGGTCGAAATCACAAACAGAGGTTGGGCAGAAGCCACTGTGTGAAACTTCATCAAAAGGATTTCATGGTTGCTCATTGCGAGCCTTATGACATCGGAACCAAATGCAATCAAATGTGCAATCAATACCGTAATAGAAAAACAAGTTGTTAATTTTATTACCCACAGTGATGCATTGAGTTCCATAAAATTGAAAGATGACTGTTCTGAAGTTCATCAATCATAAAACATAATATCGGCGATATATGTACGAAGTAATCTTAGAAAGCAAACTCAAGTCTGTTCGCTCACTTCCAGCCCTGGATGACAATTGGGGAAATGAGCTTGTGGACCGAGCTGCAGAGGTACGGGCAGTAAGAAAATCCGAGTTCGCACTCATTCCATACAAAGATTGGTTGTCGTTAATGAGACTGAGAACCTATCAGACTTTGAATCAGGTGCGGCAGTTAGAGCAGGGAGGTGTCAGGGAGATTAAAACAAATAACGGATGGTGGAAGCTGAACAAATGCAAAATATCCGTCAAAAGGAGGTGATATAATCGATTGGCTGCTATTTAGACCCACAGCTTTAAGCCATAGATACTTGTTTGACGCTGATGCCCTTGATTGGTCAGAGACTCATAAGTGGATGGTGCGGAGGTGCAATCCTGACTGAAGAATATTATAGCAGAATGTCCTGCCCTGCAAGAACTAAGGGAAAAATTCCATTGCATGAGTGCTGCAGGAAATTGGGCTAAGGGATGGTGGGCCGCTGCATAACGGGCTAAAATACACGGCGATAAATGTGTAAGAAAATTTGAGAAAATGACATTCAGACGAATAGGTCTCGGAAAAGATAACAACAAACAAAAAACAAAACATCTGGAGTGAATCAGTGCAATGGCTTAGCCTAACGTGAATGTCCGCTTATGGCAGAAATACCAGAGCAACAATTATCTATTCCCGAGGCTGTCGTTAAATGAGTTTATCATTAACTTTGTTATTACAATTCTAACCATGACTTGGTCTTCATCAATGAATTTCAAAATTAACCGTTTGAACAATCATGAACGACTAGTATATGAGAATATTATGAATTTACTCATATTTATTACGAGGGGTTTCAGGAGAATGAGTAAAACAGTATTTACTTTTGAATCTCTCCTTCCCACTGGGACGAAATGATTCAGGCAGTTTAATTTGTCTTGATAGAACTTACAAGAATTTGTTTTAACAAAGCATTGTGTTCCTGGCTCATAGTGTGCATCTGAGTAATTGATTTTCCCATCATTCATCGATTTTAAACGTTTTTTCATTAGAAGTTCACAAGTTTGTTGTATCAGAAAAAAATTCTCTACACATATAGGGTGTTTCACTTTCACAAAAAAAGTGTTGCGATTTTCGAATATTTATTACTCATTAAGTATTGATCCTAAATACTGGAACTTATGATCATTTTAAGTGTGAAGTGTCAACTCTTTCCCGTTGAATTGTTTTTAGTCATAATGATAGTGTAGAAACTGTTATGCTAAAAGGAAGATTTTTTTTACCCATGGTACCGGCAGGTTTTTACAAGTGTAATCACTAATTACATTTGCTTTAATAAAGCTGAAAATCAAACATGGCAAAAATAATGAACAAATAATTTTAAGAGGAAAACATTTATTTTCAATAGCGACCGAATTTTAAATTCCAGTCCCTATTAGTTCATTTATTTCAACCAATGGCCACCGTTGCTTGCGAGACACTTTCGGGCAACGATTTCTTACTGCTCGCATTCATTTTTGAATCATTTCACGGTTTTCATTGGAATTGGAAAACGTGTCATTGGAGTTTATTTTAGGGTAAAATAGCCACCACGGAGTCCCGACCTGACCCCATGCGATTTCATTCTCTTGAGTTATTTGAAAAATAAAATCGAATAAAAAATGAGATTTGAAATACCTTCAATTGACTGATGTATCATCCACAATGTTTACAAGCTAAAAGACAACAGTGAAATGATTCGGAAATCGATGCAAGCAATGGGAGACCGATGCCAAAAGTGTCTTGCAAGTTATGGTGGCCAATGGTTGAAATAAATGAGCTAATAGGGAATGAAATTGAAAATTTTGATGTTATTGAAAAAAATATTTCCTTTTTGAAAATACCTGTTCTTCATTTTTAACTTGCTTCAATATTCAGCTCTATTGAAGCAAATGAAATTAGTGATAACGTTTTAAGAAAATCCGCTCGCACAAGGGGCAAAAAAAAGCAATCTTCCTTTTACAACCTTTCTTCCTACACCATTAGTATGACTAATAAAAAAATTTAATTGGTAAAAGTACACATTTCATGCTTTAAAATGAGACTAAGTTCAAGTATCTACGATCAATACTTAATGACCATAAACATTTGAATATTCTGTCACTTTTTGTTGAACACCCTCAATACCAGGCCAATGATTCTTACATTGGAAAAGCCTGCGATAGTGTACTGTTTCCTAATCAAGATTTCATGCTGTTTTAATTACGTTTTAGTTTGTTTTTTTCATGAAAGTGAAAAACCGCATGTATTCCTACAAGAAAAATTGTAGGATGTAGAGTTAAAGCTGCACTTAAAAATGAAAATTTACTGTCGCATCACGAAAGGGGTGGTCCTAATAAAAAATACGATGTCACATACAGGTGAAACAAATGAAATTGTAAATATTGTAAACATTTGTAAATATTTATTTAGCAAAAGCAATTTACATCAGATACAGGTTTACAATCAAATGAGGAATGACGCAGAACCAGGATCAGAATAAATACATACCACATGTGGGCCCGAATAAGCTATAGGGCTTCTAGGGCAACCTATATAGAAATGAAGGCATTCAATTTACAATTGATTCCTCTGTAGAATATTTTGATATATTCGTGTTTAATAAGCAACGTATAAAAAATTATATTTCAATTGTACAAATTCATTTACAATACAGTGTTCCACGGTCACTCGGAGGTGCGCTCTATCTGCATCCGAATATCATGAATATACTTCTACACATGAAAGTGGTGAGAGTTCAATCAAGTTGGAATGCGTATGACGTATTGCCAGGTATTGCACAGCTCTTTCTACGCAATTTTCACCCAGAGATAGAAATGTACTGAAACCTTACGAGTTGTAAAATAATAAACTATTGAGACATAGTATTTTCACCCAAATTTTCCCCTCACGACTCTTTGTTACCATGATTTGATAAATCAGCAATGCAAAAGTGAGGTCCTGTTTAATTTTCGTGACGGTGAACAATGTGTTTCTTGGAAACAAATTATGGGATAAAAATTCGTCAACGTGACTTTAGTGCATTGCAAAAGTTCAATTTGCGAACGAATAGAGTTTGTCTTCTGCATCGTAACATAAAAATGATAAATAAACTTGCTGGAAAGGCTTGAGCTGCAACTCGTGAAGGAGAGTAACAGTTTCTCTGCGTTTTACCCCAGCAGCCTGCGCACTTCCAGCTCTCATCAGCGAGCGTCTGTCGCCATTCCAGAGCAGCTAACTGCTCTAACGAAGCCCTGTGGATTCTTCATGGATTCTTTGAAAGTTGTTCAGGACAGGTGCAGTTGCTCTTGCCCAGCAAACAGAGATATCTACACACTTGTGAAGAATAGATCTGAAATGCCTGGACATTTTAAGGCTGATTCTAGGATGTGGCTGCTTCAATTTGTGTTCTCTAGCTGGATACAAGAAATGACGAAATTTCCACGGGAAATATACAACCACAGGCTGTAATATAAATTCAGATGCACGAAAGATGCTCCAAAATCTCTACCCTGTGCGTTTCCATAGCATTTATTTATCCACATTTTTTCAAGGTATGGCACGTCAGTTTTTGTGAATAATACCATGATATGTATAAATTTTTACGGAAAGTTAACAGAGTACTCTAATGTTTATTTTGTCGAAGTTTAGTAACCCTGTGAAATTACACTCATTTCATACTTTTTCGTTTCTATGTAGACCTAAACTTCTGCGCAAAAGCTGGTCAAATAAAACCCATTCCTGTGCTGTCACCGCAGAGCGGCATGAGTACGTAGGACAGTTATTGCAGCGCAATCAACGTTTTAGTAGTGTGCGTCATTATGAAGCAAATGTAATGTATAACGATTTAGCCCGTGTACATCACAACTACTGAGGACTGTTTGTGTAACTTAATGATAACCATGTAGCCTGAATTTTAACTTTCAAGTTGAAAA
Organism: Orchestia grillus; assembly: GCA_014899125.1. Lineage (NCBI taxonomy): Eukaryota > Metazoa > Arthropoda > Malacostraca > Amphipoda > Talitridae > Orchestia > Orchestia grillus. Next base: position 20,710 of record VOMN01100354.1, read on the forward strand.
CAAGAAAACTTTCAACACGGTTCATAGCGGTACACTCGTGTGAAGTGAAGGTGTACAGGTGCTCATCTGGCCGCCCTTGGGTTAGGTCAGATTAGGTTTGTCTTGACTGTAGATGGAGCCTTTGTTATCAGGATGTACATAATATTAGTATATTGCAAGCATGAATACTGGTTGTTAAACAGACAATCACGTTTGAACGTGAATTCACAAAAAAATACGTGAGTAAAATTATGCAGCCAGAATGCATTTCCCGTCGTCCGAAAATGGGTACGCCATGAATGCATGAATTTATGCACCCAGTGTAAATTTACAAAGTTCGACAATTTATTTATGCGCTTACTCTTAATAACCCTGGCAATCAGATGCATGCGAGTATGAAGCTAGAAAGTGAAGATAAGTCTTCCAACGAAATGGTTAAATTACGGTATTTCCTTATGGTTCGAGTTAGGAGAGTACTGTTGACAACCTACAACGGGCTTATATTATTTTGAGTCAATCCAATAGCATATTATTTGCTGATATTGTTTACTAGCACTACTGACTGTGAGCACATTAGTGTTGAGACCGACTCAAATTGACTGAGCGTATGAAATTTAGAGTTTGTAATGAACAACTAAAGCATTATAGTTAGACACGTCCTTCAAAACGATGGAGTTGCTTCACGTACATTTACGGTCAAAATTTTCGAAATTTATAATCGATCGTGTCTGTTGAATCGAATATAACGTGGAACCATTAAATAAATGTTGAATCATTTCACAATTGAAATAACTTTTTACATGAAAAAATGACTTTCCGAATCACGAGGCAATGACTGCGGGAGACTGCGAAAATGGTTGCTACGGCGGTGACACCTACGCTTGGGAGGCCAAAATTACAGATGCCAAGCGAAAAACCTCACAGGATACGAATGAAATAAAATTCTGAGTATTAATATTCCATGTTGAAGAAAATATACACACGAGTGCAAAATTTTATTGCATTGGGTGCCTAAAATAAACGGCATCAAGCACACACTAGTAGCAGCTCATCCTGCCACGAGATGTTGCATATTTTAATTATCAAATGAAAGATTGATTTATTGACTATGTTTTATAAGTTATTCACACGGAAGTACGTTTTAACGCAAAAACAACGCGTTTATTAGAGGCATAATCCATCATTATTAAGAGGGAAGTATTTATGCACCCCGAGTGCATAAAGTTATGCGATCATTTCTGTCAGCGCATGTGGTACACGGATGCGTGTCAGGGACACAATATCTAAATTTTCTTAAGAACTCATAAAAAATACACGAATGGCTCTGTCATAAATAATTTTTGGTGCTTACGTATTATCGGGAGGACCTTTAAAAAAACCGGAATTACCTAACCTAACCTAACCATTACATTTGTAATTCCGGAGGCCAGAACGTCGCAATTGCTTGCTATATAATTTCATTGGCTTCATATGATGAAATAATCATATCTTCTGAACATATTGACCAGTAATATTTTTCCAGGGCAAATTTCATGTACAATTTAGGGTAAAAACACTTCATACCAGGATTTTTCGAGAAATTTGTTGGGCAAGAGCAACCACTGCATGGGGAATTCTCCCAAATTTCGGGTAAATGTTTGTATTCTTTGGGAATGAGGTCCTCCCGATAATACGTAAGGACCTAATTTTTCTTAGAAATATTCTTCACAGTTCTAACGAAAATTTCGATACATAACTATAGCATAAAATAATTTTTTGACGTTTCACACTGAGAAGCCAATTATCGAAGTCCTCTCAACTATTAAGCTTTCTTAAAGACGCAATCTGCTGTCTTCATAATGACGCCATCTACCCGAAATCTGCAGTTTTCTATAGAAGTTTTTGCAAAATTGGTTTTGCATTTGTTTGTAAAAGAAAAAAGTTACCACTGCAATGCTCCTCAACTCCATTCTTTTCACAGTTGTAGGCCACTCGATCGACCTGAGGTCATGAAGAATATACAGGGTCAGGCAAAATGATCTGACACATTGGTAGGCTTAATAAAATCTAAATGAAGTAAAGAAACAAAAAAGTGTTCCTATTTTCGAAAAGGACATATAATGCCATTCTGTTTCATTATGTTTTAAAAATTAAATCAGTCAAATAAGATGCATTACTGTCACACTGTCGAAAGCGATCATGAAAGTTGTCTTTAACTCGGCGGGTCATTTCATGTGGAATGGCAGTAATTTCTTGGTGAATTGCATATTTACGTTGTTCAGTAGATCGAAGGCGATTAATGTATACCTGTAGGCAAAACGGCATTATATGTACTTTTCGAAAATAGAAAACACTTTTTTCTTTCTTTACTTTATTTGCCTTTTATTTAGCCTACAAATGTGTCAGATCAGTTTGCCTGACCCCTGATATCGTTGGTGGCGATTCGAAAGCCGAGCACAGTTTTGTAACAATAAATGAAGAAATCAAATTTGAGTCACTCTGAAAATACGAAATGGTCACGCCTCACTGTTCTGGAAATTAATTTTATGACAAGTAGAGCATGCTGTTTTAGTTCTGGGTTCTCAGTAAATTTTGAGGCCCCCATCATGAAGGGTAGACTCGGAGTTAACACCTCCTCGGCAGAACTGATCATTCAGACGTTTAGACAGACTAGAGAGGAGATTTAAGGGAGAGCCTAATTTCCGATCCCTATTTTACAAAGTCTCCCTAATCTCCACAACGTCTTCTTTCTGGTCCCTCGCAAAGACTCATTTTCTTCGAGCTTCCGCCTTCTTAACTTTAAGGGAGAGAAATCGAGTTCGGAAATCAGAATAGATTGTGGACGTCCGATTGGTCCATCAGCGAGCCGGCGGTGGGATTTGCATATTCTTCGCTCTCATTCCAGATCAAAGGATAGCCAACTAATTCACTAGTGATTTTTAGGTAACGAGAAACCGTAATGTATGTTTATCGCTGGGAAACTGCGATGCAATTTTTACAAATCGACTCTCAATAGCACGAGTTCTATTGGTCGATTTACTTGTTAACTTCCAGAGCGTCAGTGGACGCTTATGTATGTTTACGGCGAGCAATTTCAGTGCAATTTTCATGGTCTGCTTCAAACAGCTTAACTTCTGTTGTCTTAAAATTTTAGATGTTCGACCTACCCCATTAGATAAATGGACTGATCATTTTATCAGTAGTTCAAAATATAAGAAATTTGACTAATTAAGTGGAGTGAAGACTTTTTGTAACTCGGAAAGAGTTATTGCTTTTTCTGTTTCATGGGTAAATTCTATGACGCTCATGGGAGAAACATCAGGAATTGTCTTGCTTTGCGTCAGGGTTGACAATGAAAATCTGCGGGAAAATGTTACTATGCGTTGATAGAAACTAAAATCATGTTCAGCCTATTTTTAGATTTCACCACGAAACCCGTATTTTGGATGCACAGACTTACCGAAAGAAAATGTGCACCTCTGAAAGCTACGCGTTAATTCGATTTCAATATTGTAAAGAATCTTCTCAGTAAGTTTTTTGCCTGCTTGATACTGTTAGACTGGTTACTTCAGCTATAAATAGACCTTTGTGACCTTTATCTTTCGTGCCAGCTTTGCTTTTTCAATTTTTACTCTCTTTTCGCAATTCCTTCTGCGTCTTTTCTACCTTTTTACTCCTAATTTGCCGTTTCTATACGCAGGGGATCATGAGTGGGTACGCATCTTTTTCACAGATTCTTCGTTCTCTACAGTCCATGTTAAGTGGTCCCTTCATTTTCGATGCGGAATCGTCTGAGTCACCGAAGCGCTGCAATCTGGAGTACTTTTATTACTATTAACATGTTTACGAATGCGAACGTGCGAATGCTGCCGAACCTAGTTTAACTGTGATTGTGCAAAATTCATTTTCACTACGTGGGGTAAATTTTCAGTATTTGCGTTGCTCATCAAATTATTTTGAACAAATTAGCAAAGTGTGCTGAATTCACAAGTCCCTAAAACTACAGAGGGAGAAGACTATTGAGAACATTTATAGTCCGTTTTACAAACAGTAATTTTTTAGCAAAATATGTATATATTTAAATCAAATTGGTATAAATATCCTTGATATTCTTTTTGAAATTATTCTATGGAGCTCCCTTGGCTTCAATTATTGCTTCTATGAGGGCCCAAAACCGTTCACAAACTGATGTTAAGTGGTCCTTATTCATTTCGGACATCCCCAGGACAGTGGCGGCATTCAGTGAAGCCATGGTACTATATGGAGACGTCGATTAGTCTCCCTTTCAACAGCGCTCCGCACGTAATAATCCACAAGATTTAAATCTGGTGAGCTTAGGGGCTTTTACAACGGTTTTTGAGAATGCACCGAGTCTTGCTAAAAGACTTATGGCCTTCCATTGGATACTACATCTATTCAGAGCTAAACAAGCGTTTTAAAAACATCAATGTATCCTGCAGCATTAACTCTAATGAGTATGAGTAGGAGTATTGAAAGCAGCGCTTCAGCAACTCAAGACTATGTCGCACCGAAAGAGTAGGGACCATTTAGTATGGACTTAGGAGAACGGGGAATCTATGCACAGGGTGTGTTCCCACACAAGATCCCCTGCGCATAGAAACAGCAAGTTAAGAAGGAAGAGGAAGAAAAGACAAATAAGAAATAGCGAAGAAGGAATGAAAACTGGAAGAAGCAAAATGGGCACGAAAGATAGAAGTCCCGAAAGCCTATCTAAAGCTGAGGTAGCCTAGCGGTGCTCCCCTGGGGGCGCTAGTGTCTATAGCATAGGATAGACAAACCTAACTAACCTACCTCTATTGCCGATGGCCTATCCTATGCCCCCTGAGGGGCATTAACTCTAAGACCCTGTGGAAAATGTAAGCGGGCATGACATGACCTTCACTACTCGCAACTCCTAAACCATAACCGTAGCTGGAAATTTGGTGAGCTGGAACTCCAGGACCCTTGAAACAGTTGACCTAGGGTTTACGTGCCCCCAGGCCCCTTTTAACCCTAGAAAAGAACACAAGGCACTTAACTTGGGTGAACTTTCTAATTTAAATGGGTTATCGATGGTCAAAAAATATATTATACATATTTCGAGGGTATAATGAGGTGAAAACGACATTTCTTCAAATAGCCCTCGCACCGTGTCCATTATCTTCCCTGATGATAAGATAGAAGAACTACTACATCGAGTGATAAAAATTGTTTTCCGTACTCCGCTTGCAGTGAAATCTAATAGTCTGAATGAATTTTCCATAAATGAAACGTTAATGAAGATTTTATTTATAGTAAAGAATGATTATTTAGACTCCTCAGATTTTTCTGGAGGGTATCAGTAACGTTATGACCAGTTCAAAATTATGGATTTATTGTTTTATCAGCTATAGCCTTATCGGCGATAAATTTATAGAACGTTCTTGAATATGGGTTATTAGCGATGTTTTCGTTATCGATAGCTATTAACTCACACAAGCTATTAAGAGGTCGCAGCTGATATTCCAGTGTTTTTCTTTTCGAAACCACATGGGAATTTTAGTAGTGGAGTTAAAAAGCTTGCAAATAGCTGGAACTGGGTCACAAATATAGAAGAAAACTACATGATGTAATTTCAATAACATTTTAGATTTGATCTCTCGTATTCTCTACCTAAAACTGAAGGCGGACCTGAGGTGACGGATGACAGTTATGCTTTAGAGTACTTTTAAATAAAACTAACGCTTCTAACCATTTTCACACATGTTGGGATAAACACAAAAATATAATTCTTAGTGATAATTTTATCTGCTATCGTGCGTTCTAATATATGAAACAAAATCTCGGTGTTTATAAACATTCTTCATACGAAAAGATGTAGAGTGTAGAAGATATTCGTAGAGAAAACAGTATTAGTAATGTTTCATCTAATCGTCTCCGAAGCGCCCTATTTTAATTTCCTCCAAATGTTCCCCAGAATTGCGATCCATTCCTCAGAATGATCATGTCGCTCTCTTTGCAGTGCACATTACGCATTGCCTTATCGAGCATGTTCTGTACGAGACGGACATTTTGTTGTTCAGAATTTGTAGCAAACCTAATTTTAGACGTATCTATAGGCGTTAAAAATTTGTGTTCTGCATTTATAAGTCAAGAGATCAAGAAGAAACTGATTTTTCACTCATTCGATTGAGATATTTTACAAGATTTACTCGAGAGCATGTCTGATTTTGCTTAATCAAACTGACATCAGTACGAGCACCTTCAGTTTGGTCTGATTGTCGAATGTTTGACTCCGCTTTTCCGAACTTCAAGAACGGGATGCCCATTTGTCATGCCTTCTATGTGTTTTATACGAATACCCTGGCGGTAACGCTCGGCGAAATTAATCAGGCAGTGCACTTCACATCCATGATGCCAAATTCAAATATTTTGTTAGGTCATTCCATTTGTTCTGTCTATATTCTAACAAAAACTAATGAGCGATCAAATCTCATGCATCGTTGAAATTTAATCATCAATACTGTTTCCATGATTATCTGACTTCTTTCTATCTACTTACAAGCTTTTTAATCCCAGCACTGATAATCCCTTTCCGATTTAAAGTCTGGATTAGCGGCTTCGATCTCTTCATACTTCGATCGCGCTCTGGACTACTCACGTTCCAGAAGACTGAAGAATTTCGCTGATGGAAATTTTCACATACGCCTTATTCATCCGACGTTGCTAATTCCAACAACCAGTTGTTTCTTAGTGTGCAAAATAATTGAGATACATTAACTGGCACGAGCCATCACGAGGTCGTAACTGACATTTCAGAGTTCTTCTTTTCAAAACCGAAAGGGATTTTTAGTATTGGCGATAATAAGCTCGTAAGTAGATGAAATGAAGTTATAGATTATGAGGGAAGCTTGTAATGTAAAGTGTAAAGGTTGATAGCTTGCCTTCTTAGCCTAAAAACCGTGACAGAACTTGAGCGATGTCTTGCGATCCAACCGACGACAATAATGCTTTTGGTTGGTTTAAATGAACTAATGGTTTTAACCATGTCCACGTACATTTGTATTAATACAAAAATATGATTTTATATTAATGTGATGTCATATTACACAACCTATAAATTACGTATGAGTACATTATTCGATGGCAAGATACGTAAAATGATTCTTGAATATCTTGAAGTTGTTTGGGCCTCTATGCCC
>VOMN01100370.1:0-12354 GCA_014899125.1 Orchestia grillus
GCATTTAAAACCCAGCGGTAAAACGTGTTGGAATAAATAAAGTTTTTTTTTTTGTTAAATAATGACATCGTGCTGTGTACTGTGATTAAAACGGGATACCCAAGACTTCGTGTGTGTTCTTTAATAACGTTTTTACCGTTGGAGCGTTTCAGTTGACAAGCAAACTAAACGCAGAGAAAAGAAGGTCGTTTTCCTTAAGGACTGAAACACTAGCTGAGAGCCAAATAAAAGCAACACTAATTTATAAATTTTCTGAAATCATGCCGTATGTCTATCACTTTTATCTTTCAGCTGAAAATAGGATTTGTATCGGATAGATTTTCCCGAATGTATGAACACATTCACCTCTGGCCTATTTCTCACTAAAGCATTCAATAACCAAGTTCATGTTTGGGAGAACATTTCATGCTCTTTCTTTGCCCGTTTAATTGCACTGTACTCTAAAAGAATTCCAGTCAATGCACCGAATTATATTCGTCCTAACAGTGGCGAGCAATATTCAACAAATAAATTAGAGCCACTCAGACCATCTCGTCCCCCACAAACTCAGCCTCTGGCGGTCATGTAACGCGCCCAGCTGGGCGGGAGCAACCAGCGCTTGCCAGGGCGGCCGCCAGCCATCTTCCCTCTTTCTCACTCGGCTGTAATTGAGATATCAAGGCTCACTTTTGTCCCGAGTAGGGTAATCAATTTTCCAATAGACCTTCTAAAAGACCTGGAAGTAGATTCCTGATTCATGTCATTAATCCTCCTGCTAGACCATTTGTGGGATTTAATAGAGCTGCAAATCGTGCAGGTTTGAATATGGAAGATTGAACAGTTAATCTACTTCAGAATTTCAAAAGCTTGAACGGTTTTAATGGCTTATTTTGTAATTTAAATACGCTTTTATAAAATAACATGATAAATTCGTAACTTATATACCCTTAGTACGAGGCGTTGAGCACGCACTTTTACGAAAGTTGTCTTGGAGAGAATGAGGCTGGCGACCTGATTTCTGCGGTCCTAACGTTTTACATGAAGAAATTAAGTCGTGCATGTTCAGGAATCTGTATCTCTATAGCGATAAAATCGGTGTTCCTCTCCGCTTTTGCTGGGGCACAATACCTACACACCACGACGCAGAGTTAAGTTTTGTATCTTGATTTCAATGTACAAACTAGCACACATCAATAGGAAACACTTCTCACGAAATAAACAAGACAAATGTTATTTTAGCCCGTCCTTGTGAGCTTTATCGTTGTAATACGTTCACAAAGCAACAATACACAATTTGTATATTTTTTCTCCTATTCAGACGGGGTGACGAGTCAACAACAGCTGACCTCCTGCCCGGAGATGACCACGGGATTGGAGGAGCGCAGAGTCCCCCCCACCCAGACACGCCGCTTCATAGACCACCGCCCAGCGATGCAGAGCCAGACGAGCCCAAGCCGAGTCACCTGCAGATCCTGGACAGCCTCCTCTCCAACTACGACCGCAGGGCGACGCCCTCTAATCACTTGAGTGAGTCCTGGCCTCCTGCCTCATTTTAGGTGCTTCAGCCTTCTAATTATTACCAAATGGAGTGGTGGTATTCTGGTGGCCAGCGGTGCAAATAACCGGCCGACATCTAGTTACTGAAGTAACTACTACAGAGGTGTAGTTTATTTCTGGCTGTAGTGCTATACTTAATACGCAGCTGGTGAGCGTGACCCAGCAGCCCCCCTAATTGTAGTCGTTAATGAAGTACAGTGTACTTCATGTTCAGCTATGGGACAGCCTTGGGTATATGTAATATTGAGCGTAGCATTACATATTTTCCTCCTTCGTGGAAGAAGCGTCTTCAGAAGGAGCAGCTATTGCTCATTTTACATATGGGAAATATATTTATTACTTTTGACCCGATGCACAAACTTCAGATCAGCCTTCCAAATGAAATTTTTACCCTAAATCCCCAAGTTTATAGTGTTATTCTGCTACATTATTCCTCCATGTACCTACTTTCAAACGCCATTGTATTGTATAGATAGTTTTTACGGCAAATTTTAGTTTTTCAAGCACTTCTGCAAGTTTTACTCCTAGCTAAGATTTTTACAACGCTTTAGCAACAGACACTCATGTTGGACCGCTAGGCCGCGAGTTTCATCTGACAATTTCTGAAGCCTTTTGCTATCGCTTGAGCGCTTTTGATGATCACTTTTTGAGGTCTTCAGCGACCATGGTTCCACATATCCTGAGTCTCTTGATCCAATTTTTCTTCGCTGATTTACGTCACCCTCAAATTTTGGAGCTCAACTTCGTACAAATCGCGTGCGAGTAGTTTTTGTCCCTGGCGCCTGAAGAAAATATACCTAAAAGGGTCTCGTCAAAGGATCCGTATTTTGACAAGCCACCAAGTAAACACGTCTCTTTGTGCCAGTCTTTTTCTTCAAATTCCGGGACGCCTGTTGGTCAGCTAGCCAAGTCACGCACGGGGAGGCGGCTGTGATCTGGGCGTCAGACGTGCCTTTCAAGGGGGGTGAACAGTTCAGATCTCTTTTGAGCGTCTACAACGTGATCTGACTCACGAGATTACCGTCTTAAAGAGTCTTTGGTGTATTTAAGCTGCACTGTGAGATTATCGCGAGCAAGCATTAGAGATGAACAAAGGGGTAAAGCAGAACTTGATGTATAGGCGCTGCGCTGGAGTGTCGATGCGTTGGGGTAGTTCACTCACATGATGGTGACACAATAGGAAGGGGCATTTACTGTATATTCGTTCACATATAGAACTGGCTAATTGTGATGTCACCAAATTTTTTCTTCTTTTCTAACTTTTCCTTGATATGCGTCAAGTAGCAGATAAAATTTACGTGAGAAGCTATGTTCACGGTCGGCAGATAAAATGAAGCCGTGTTAGTTCATCCAGTCAAAGAACGGTAGGAAAATTTACAGAAGAATGGACGTTTGTTAGAGCTTTATTTTGGCAATTCTCATTTTTTTCAACTGTTCTCTGAATAGCACAAAATATGTGCAAATTCCTCCTTCTGCACCATTGAAACAATGTTTAAATTTTGAATGCAAATTTCCTGACACTTCTCTTATACCAGCGTACGCATGATATGAGGCAATCACTGCATCGAGACATTTTCTCTGGATAGAATAAATCAAGTAAATAAGATCAGTTTGACAACTTGCGATTGCGAAGAGGCTGGGAGACTTCAATTTGCATCAATGGTCTCCCTTTTCTCCTTTAATTAGAGAGTTCTTTGTTGTGCCATTCCTCATGAGAGCGTTTCATTAAGAGGAACAGATTTTACGATATACACGAATAAACCATTCAGATATGCGTTAAATTCAACGCTCCCATCCAAGGGAACATTCTATATCGCCGTCTGCACGATTTTCTCGAAAGTTCCAAGTCAACAAATAGCAAAATTGAATCCGCATTCTTTCGCAAGCGCACCATCCGTAGTTGGGCTTTGGGTGTCGTGTGCAGAGAGGCGAGCTGCTAGAGTCTCCTGTGTTGAGAGAGTCGAGTCGTGCTAATTAAACCTCAATCTGTTAATTCTATGGAAAATGAAACTCGCTTAGCTCTGTAATTAAAAGGGCTGAAGTGTCAGTGATAAAAAAAGTGTATTACTTGTAATCAGAAGTTACGTTCAAAACTCAGGTGCAGTGAGACTTGAGGTTTCCGAGAGTACAGATGGGGAATTGTTTTTGATTTTGAAAATTAAGATGACTGAACTTATGAAGGTATGTTCTGAGTCATTAATTCATACAGAAGTTATTTTCTAAACTTGATATTAAATAATGCTCACGTTTATGAAAAGTACGAATATTACTAGGAAAATTCATTGTTTCAGAACAAGAATTTGTGGTAAATTTTACTGGCCGCTGGCCTATTGCCATGGAGCAATTTTGTGGTATCTTGCTCAAAGGTAACATGAATTCCTTTTTGGCATTTGAGTCGTATGTATTTTGAGGTAAGTTGACGTCATTTATTGCTTAATTTAAGAACAACTTGAACTGAAATTACGTATTCTTTCGTGTTTAATGAACTCGCTACTGAAATTACGTGTTCTTCTCTACGTAGCACGATGCACGTTTTCCAAAGTTGACCAGTATTTTCAAACCACTGTATTTTAGCTTGCATCAAGGATTAGGCCTTTTCATGAAGTAACTCGCATTGAGGTGAAATGCAATAGTAATAATTTCTTGGAGTGAAACCGAGTGAACAGACGGTATGAGACACAGAGTAGAACTTGTCTAATCGGAGAATTTCGTCGACCGCGGTTAAATTCTCCACTTTAGTTATTGGGTAATAAAACTTGGCGGCATTCCACTCGTACGTAACACAGCCCGTTTGTTCCCTTGAAATTGATTGCAAGACTGCGAGACTTATATTTTGTAAAATTCGCCAACTTATTCCCTCGTTGAGCTTGATCATTTGTGGACGACGCGTCCGCTTGAAGGTTAGGGCATATTGTCATTTTCTGGGGCGCTTTACGGGGTGAAGATTTACTGGTTAATATTTAGTTAACACGTTCCCTGCGTTAGGCTGCTCCATAGTTAAGTTGTGCCAGAGTTGGGTTAGGTTTCAGTTCGGTGACACTTTCTGTTTTGAAGTTAGACGTCCTTCCTCCTTGCTCGCTTTTTCTCTTTTCTCAGAAGAACGGGTTTCATCATTTAATGTCCTAATATGAGGGTTTTCTTTCAAGGTAATCAAATACGAGTTATGACTTACAGGCAAAGCATGACGCAACGGCGGAATGAATCGTTTCATTGGTGCCTCCGTGGCGCAACACGCGGGGAACGTGTCAAGTCAGCACCGTTTTATGCATCGTATCGTACAGCCTTCATGTTAATATCATTGGAAAGGATTTTTCTGAGTTTCCTAAACTAATGTTCGCAAGGTTTCAAAACATAGAAAAAGTATGCAAGATATTCGAAGCGTTCTCCAACATGAGCAACGTAATCGCGTAAAGTCTATGGAAATTAGGGCAAGATTTTCACCTGCTCAACCGATCGGGATTCGACATTCCCTTATATCAAACTAACAAAACTAACTTGTCCTAACCTAACCCAACTCAACTTTAACCCAACTCTGACCTAGCCCCACATGACGGGGAGGAAGCGCAAGAGCGGACATTTCATTGTACAATACAAACTCATTTTTGCTATTTTTCCATCTTCTTAAGCTTTCATATATATATATATATATATATACTTTAGCAACTCGGGAAGAAAAATCCTATCCAATAATATTAAAATGAACGCTGTACAATTAACACAGCGCCATGAGCAGGATGCCGACTCGAAGTAAATACTAACCGACTTCCCTGTGTGCCACCGAAATTGAAGGTTCGCGACTTATAAGCGGTTGAGCTCGTGAGCGAAGTCAACGCTTGGGAGTATTCTAGGGACACCTTAATGTCTGCTCGATTTTTATTTGTTATTCTACATTCTCATTGTCTCGGCTAGAGAATTACGCAGGACTGTCGCAGCTCTCGAAATGCGACGTGCGCCTTATATGGTGCACGCCATCATCTAACCTAACCATAGCACTAAAATGCACGGTATGAATACAAATTAAGTTCTCGTGGAATTTGTGTTCATTACTAGAAGATACTAGTTCAGTTCAGAAGAATTATTAATAAGCTAACAAAGTGTGTGGAAACAAAATCCATCATTGTTAAATTGACAATCATGATATTTATCGGCACCAAGGATTTCCTGAATGGAGAATAGTTGTCGAAGTGTTAAAACAGCCACAAGAAAGGAAAGTTGTGCACCTGGCACCTCGCACACTGAACACACTAGGGACGGCAAATGATCATTGAAGCTTTTTAGGTACTTGAAGCGAAATTGAAACTGGACAGTTATGTTTCAGGTAAGTTACCAAAACTATAAGTTCTGGACTCATGGGTTAGAGAAAAGAAACCCTGGGTAATTGAGCATCGTTTGGAGATTAGGTGTTGAGCTCGTTTAGCCGTCAGATGTCAGGTGTGCACTTTTGCTGATGGCCGTCAACTTTTCTGATGAACATTTCACCATGATGTTCACAGCTCTCAAGATAACTAATTTAGCGTGACTGTATTTGAACACATCTTATTATATACACGAATCAGCATAATTAAAATGACGGGTATTTTCAGATTTTTTAAATTTGATTTCATAAAAATGTATACTTTTTAACTTTCCTTCCCTAAGAATAATTTCCAGGCTTCGTTTTCTAAAATTTATTCGCATTGTTATTCTGTTTATGTAAGATTTTGTTTGTTATGAAATTAATTTACTTCCATGCCGATTTTCCTTTAAGCTTTCTCGCATTTAAATTAGCATTCATAATAATTAATTTTTAATCATTTAATCTCACTCGTATGCTTTCTCAGCTATAGATAGGCGTTCGGGACTTGTACCTTTCGTGCTCACCTCGCTTCTTTCAATTTTAACTCCTTTTTTGCTATTGTTTCTTTCTCTTTTCTTTTTTCTTAACTTGCTATTGCTATGCGCAGATAATTCGGTGTGGGAAGACACCTGCACATAGATATCATGTTTCCTACAGTCCATACTAAATAGATTGTCCCTTCTTCTCTTCACTCTCTTTGGATCACATTTCATGTGGATACTGAGCTTTAAACTAACTAATAGTCTAATTTAATCTATAGTCAATTTTTTAATTTCTCTTTTAAGCCTCAATTTCGTCATTCATTGAATCTTTCGACCTAGGCTCTTCGCTTTTAATATCTTATCAGTAATCTATCTTTAATGTTTCCGCCATATGACTTGTTCATTTATTTTTTTTATGATACGCTAGCTGTACTCGGCCACGCGCTCCTGTGGTGCGATCTGGTTAAGCGAAAAAGAAAATACGCACTTTTCTAATATGTTTAATTTCATAATGCTTGTGGGAATACAATATTTTTTGCTGTTCCTTTGTCCGTGCAGATGTCCAGATTGTCTGGCTTAACGGCTCTAGAATACGTAACGTATAGTTGTCCGTGTAAGAAACAATTTATCCCTTCGCAACAAATGGTGGTCTCTTTCAAAAAACATGAATGGAAACTGCTTTTCAAAAGCATATATATAAAACGAGCGCGCATTCGAATGCAACGTTCTGTCAAAATTTCAGAGCAATCGGTGCAGAACTTTCGGAAATTTAAGATTCTGAACAAACGGATATTTACATTTTTATTTACAGAGGTAATCAACCTCTTTTCAACCTCTGTTTCAGTAAATACGAGTCCAGCAATGTGCATCCTCGGCACCCTTGTTACTAGCGAGCGAGCTTTGCCTTGTCAGATTCTCTGACAAGTTGAATAACTATTCGGGCAGCTGGCGTAGTGCGAGAGTCTTTTGTTTAGGAGTTGGATTCGTTAAGCTAAATATTGGTTTGTCTCTCCAGTGGCGCGCTGTTTCATTCCTTCAATCACCCACTTATGCTTGTTTCTGTGGGTTACATTTTCCTTTGGAATTAGCAGCGCATTCGCCGCCAGTTTTTAATCTAAAGTAAATATTTAGTGTTCTGCAACATTAAGCTACGAATAGAGCGGGGACGACCTCGCTTCCTATGGTAAGAGGACAGGAGCAGCGGAGAAATGCATGCCGTCGCATCAAGTTCCGCCGTCTTCAGGTTTCCTAAAATTCCCGAAATTAACACCACACGACTTACTAAGTGACACATCCTGGGCAAGCTGGAAGCCCACCACGCCTCGGTTTGCATAAACCATATCCCGCGACGGACCAGACTGGACCAAGTCATGATCAAGAGCACCTTCACAATGCAGGTTTGAGTGGCGCTCCTTGTGAGCCTGTATCCTAAACCCTCATGCTGACCGTACTGGCGGGCAAGTGTCTGCCGCACAACGCTGCTAATGTGGAGGCTGATCGGGGATTAATTGCACTCTATTTCTACTTGTGCTACTTGTTTATGAAGTTTGCGAGGTTTATTAACGGATCTTATTTTAATTGAGTGTATCGAGAAATGTCAAGGTACTTGCTGTTTAGATTACAAATAATTCTTTGAGGAGTGTCGTATAATTGATTGAATTATGACGTTCGACTTGAAACCAGGGGATAAGATTTTTCGTATTTAACTGTAAATAAGTACTTCTTTCGGTATTCATCACCAGCACACAAGCACTTAAGACTTAAGTTTAGTGAGTACCAATGTTCAGTGAATGCCTACGGCTTGACCTTGCTGAATAGTCCCAGCGACAGTGCCTCGTCTTAGTGTTCTTTTTTTAATGTAGGCCAAATACACGGCTGTAAGAACGACTTGAACAATATGTGTATAGTAGTGCTAACCGATGTTTTCTAACCCCTTTTAAATTGACTGAAATCAACCCTTCAGAAGCCACTGTTCACACAGTGAGAACTTTTTGTAGCGATGCTGCTAGTTCGTACCAAGCTACATGCAGCCTTATAGGCAAGATAATCTAACCTGGAAAGGGTCGAAAGTATCTAATAACAACTTAGGTCGAAAAAGTTACTAGATATTTGCTACACATGTCTTTAAAATATAAAACTTGCGTACGAAATAAAAATGTATTTTGCCTGAGGATGATTTAAGTGAAAACCGAAAGATGGTAAAAAAGGAAATGTTTTTCATCTATTGCCTTTTCTTATTTTTCTGAATAAAACTCCGTTTTCCGATGAAAAGATCAATATCCGAAATCATATTAAACTCTGGACACGATCACTTCTGTTGAAGTATACCAGACAGGTTAGGACCCCCTATCAGTTGCACCCAATATTGTTTTAGACAAATTAGCTGCTGCACCCGTCCTTAGTCTTGCTAACGCAAAATAATCAGGTACAGATGTACCACTTCACTGTTCAGTTCTGAAGTTACTGGACATCCAAACATAATTGATATTTTCAAAGCAAACCAACATGCACAAGTTGTTGAAATCAGTCTTTCATAATTTCTCGCCAGTACAAAGCTTCATTGACGTGCAGAAAAATCTGAAATTTACTCACATACTTCGAGAGAAGAAATCCCCGGAAGCAGGCCCCGGAAACAGGCCCCTCTGAGAACTCCGTAGCTATGATACCGACGCTCATGACCCGCGAGCTCAGTGCCAAATTCAGCATTTGCAACACGAGTAAGTTTACTGCCGAGACTCGGGACTTGGGAATGGAGAGGGCAAATTTCCAGGTCCCTGAGGCTGCTTCGCCCGTTCATATGCCGACGGCAGCACTCGGACAAGCTCCTCTTAATTGATCGGACTATTTCGAATTAATCCGACGGCTGCCCTTCTTAAAGGCTAGGCACAGAGCTACCAATTGTCGATTGTTCCGTGCCTGGAAACTTCCAGTTCGAGCTTGAAGTTTCCGTTTCCCGTAGAAGTTCTGGAATTTGCCGAAATGAAACTGTTGGTAAGAGTGCCCGTCAAGTCAAAGTTCGAGTTCAGCTAAACTTTTAGAGCTTGCGCAAGTCCCACTCCAAGATGCTTAGGTGGTTTCCAAGCAGAAAAAAGTTTTCCTGTTTCAAGTTTTCACAAATTGGGGAAGAGGCCAACAAATCACGTGACTAGCGTGACCTGAGAAGGAAAGGTTTGTTTACCTGAAATTTGCCTTCAATTTGGAAACTAAGTCTTCTGAAAACCCTGATCTTTTCACAATTGCTAAAAATTTTTTGACAAAATATAGCATCATGGAGGTTAATATACCCTAGAATACAGTGTTCTACGTTCCATAAGTTACCAGGGACATGCGAGTGCATGGCAGAGGTTAGCGCCGTGCCTCTAGTCGTTATTGGTATCGAACTCGGAAAAGAGAACGAATTCGATTCGTTATGCGTAGTTGGCGTTATGACGCTTATTTCAAATCTATATTTGTGCTTCCCTTGAAATAAAAAGGTAATTTTTAAATGTTTCCGTGCACTACTGAAGAACTATCGTTTGCTGCATATCTTAGTTTTTCTAGTGTACATCTACAATGATTAGAGTGAAGGCGAATATTTTTCTACCGTAAGTCAAAGTTTTTTATAATTTTTCATACAGTTTCGAAAGTTTTTCCCAAGTATTATCATTCTCTCTAAATCTTACAGAATCGTACACATTCAACATTCCTAACACTGAATCTTAACATATTAAACGTTACCTGCAGTGCTTGACCCTCATCATTGAGAGGCACCTCCTGCCATCGAAGCCAGCGTAACGTGCTCCATTTCTCTCCTCCCAGGAATGACGGGCTCTTGAGGGAGCTTCTGATACCTAATAACGGGGAAATTGATGGTAGCTTCCAAAAAGAACGTTTCCCGTTCCCTGCTTCTTCTTTGAAAAGTGAGCCCCGTTTCTCAGGAAATAGATCGCGGCACCGCGCTGATGAACACTATGATGCACCAAAATGGATAGGAGCGCCATCTGAAGCTAGGACATATTAAAAAAATCTAACCGAAAAGAAATCAGTGAGGCCTGGGGAGCATTTTCAAATAAATAATTATCAGAAGGTTTCAATGTACTGAGCATCAATAATATTTGGAAATATATTTATTGCGTAGCCGTAAGCCTCGGCTCTAGTCAGGCTTAGGGGACTTTTTCCACTTCTTTCCCTTTCCATGAATTCTACGCTGGTCATTTTTCATCTTTTCTTCCACTTCCTTCTTAACTTGCCGCTCCTATGCGTCGGAATCCTGTGTGGGAACACACCTGTCCATAAGTTCCACATTCCCTACGGTCCATTCTAAACGGTCCCATGTTCTCGCTCTCTCGAGGTCGTCCTTGATGTGGCCACGGAACCTTGGACGAATTGTGTAACTAGCACAGCTCTTCGAATTTCTAAAGCAATAAGCACAATTGTTCAGTGCGCTCAAGATTCCGATTTTCTATGTTAAACTAAACATGTATCGCTGTAAGTTAAAGTATACTTTTTGAAGAACTTAGGAACGTTTCGAACGTTTGGTGAATATTTGCGAAATACTGAGGCGCTATCACTTATCTTGGTCTGCATTTTTCCTCGAGTGATAAATCTCATGAAATTTTTTTCTGTTCTCTTGTCTGGCTTCTGGTTTGTTCCTAATTTACGATGAACAATTTTACAGCAGAATGATATTAAACTTCATCTCACAAATAATTTCAGTGAGAATTTTGTGTCAGAATTTTTACGCTATAAAATTTAGAAGATTTCAATGTAGTAAATTCATTTTCTCCTACCAGATTGAGGGATCCATCTCGCTGGTTTGTACATATGTAATATGTATACGAGTTTGTATACATGTAATATATATATATAGAGTTTGTATACATGTAATATATATCGAGTTTGTATACATGTAATATAGATCGAGTTTGTATACATGTAATATATATCGAGTTTGTATACATGTAATATATATACGAGTTTGTATACATGTAATAGGTATACGAGTTTGTATACATATTCGTAGAACTAAGCATCACGAGGGGCGGGCTCGTACGACAGTCTCGAGGCGGTGCGAAACGTAGCGCTAGTCAAGAAGGGAAAATTTTATGTCTTATGACTGCAACGTAGTGAGCTGTACGTTAGTGCCCGGTACGTATCGATGCAAAGCAGCAGTACTCGTAATTATGATTGTTGTAACGTTGTTGAAGGCAAAAATATTTCAGATTACCCTATTTTTCGTGACAAAAGACATTATACACGTAAGGAAAGCTCGCAAATTTTTGTATTTTTTCGTAATTAACAGATGGACAAGTGCCTCTTCAAGCTCTGAACTTAAAATTGTTCTTATGTTTCAATTTGTTTTATTTTGTTTCAAAATGCGTCAGTCAGCATGAGCAACAGCACGTAACGTACAGTCGGGGCTCTGACAGAGGCGAGTCAGGGGACAGCGGCTCAGCTTTCATTCGTTCATATTTTAAATTGTCAGAAGGACTCTAATGACATGAATTTTATTTAATTTTGGGCGAAAAGAGCACATATTAAGCAGAAGGCCGGATATTTTTTATTTGTTCGCCAAAATTATATCCTGAAAATGAGATGTTTTTTAATAATTATAAAACTGTCGAACACAAAGGCGAACCACGGAATATTTTGTGATGTTTAGTGAATTTTGACAGTTAATAAAAACTGAAAATTTCACACTGCTACGCCGAACATTCTATCTCATGAAATTTCCCTCACGTATGGGTGAATAAATGGGTATGGAAAAAACTACGCTTGGAAATATTTCACCGTAAATGAAATTTCTGTTCTGTTTCGAGATCGTCAAATCATACGAGGGAAGAGCTGGGCGCGCTGACCTATTCAGTCGAAAGGCTTAAGATCTGCGCTGACACTTGCAGCTCCATGTAGCAGCTGAAACTATGTATTGACGTTCAGTACGAAAAATCATGGTCAACTTTTTTCGATACATTCTCACAATTTGTAAACATTTGTAAACATTTATTTACCACAAGTAATTTA
>VOMN01100380.1:0-49395 GCA_014899125.1 Orchestia grillus
AAGAAAGAATGAAAACGGAAAGAAGCAAGTGGGTACGAAAGATGGATGTCCCGAAGGCCTTTCGAAAGCACGCAGCCGCAGACCAGGGTGTAATTTTAGCAACTGAGCGCACGTCAAGTACAACTTGTAGGAGTGAGCCACTAATGTGAGGCGCGTCAGGATCTTCCGCCTATCTCGCACCGAAAACACAAATTTCGTAACAAAGCTCAAGATATGCAGAAGTTCTAAAATTCTCCATTTTTTAATTAACATCGAAAACCTCGATTGTTGCAGCCTCGTCATTTTTCAGGGGCTGTGAAACCAAGTCAAGGGAGCTCACATTTCGAACAAAAAGAGAATGGGGAGATAGATTTCAAACAGCCCTCTGGCGAGCCCTAAGAACTAAAGTTGCTTAGAAATCGTGCGAGCCACTGATTATTACAGACGTACTGACATGGCTGTGGAAGACAACTCCGCGATACGTTCAGTCGAGAGAGCTACTCGAGTAAAATTCGCCTGCTTTTGAAGCTACCAGGTGCTTCTAGTGATGCCAGTCAGCAGCAGCTGTAGGTACTTGTGCTCCAGTTTTGGCAGTCATGCTGTCATCTGCGGCCATGTTTGTGAAGCGGGGAAACTGGGTTGAGCGATGTGATGCACAGGATTGGGTCATGTGAAGAACAGGATTGCACATAGTTAACAGAGTTGGGCGATGCGTTCTACAGAATAGGTTAACAGGGCTGGACAACGTCACATGAAGAAAAAAGCAAGACGTTCGTCTAGAAGCCGTCACATAGCACCATTGGCAGGAGAGCAGCAGTGAGGAATCTGTCAGACAGCTCCAGGTCCGCAGTGATAATTTACAAGTACGACCTCCTCAAAATACAAGAAAAAGTCTAACAAGCACACCCTCATGTACAAACTTCCACAGCGGATGTTCTGAAACAAAAGTGAAGACCTCGTATACAGTTTAGGTGTCCAGATGTTAGTGCTGGGCACATGAGTAGAATATTTTGGCTAGCAAGACGCACACATCGCAGTAGAACTTTGCTGGCTGCGTCCAACACGAACAACGGTACGCCACGAAAGGCTCCTTCATTTCTGTCTAGCGTGCAATCGAAATCGGTGTTTCACCGCCAACAGATCTGATGGCAAAATATAACGCATTTCACAGAAAACGGACCGCTGCTGGCATGAAAGGGAATCTATTGGACAGCGCGACATTTTTCGGGTCAAAATGAGGCTGAAACTCAATATCATTCGAACAAACGAGCTCTCTTAGACCATCGTCGTACACGATCAAGTGAATAGAAATGCAGCAAAAAGTAACAAAACGGAGAAGAATTTAGACAGGGTCAAAAATTCTCAGTGACGCACGGGCACGGGGAGGTTCTCAAGCGACGAGCGCTTCTGCAGATCATAACAGAGAGATTCTTCACGTAAACAAAAGTGCCCGGCAAAAATCGAACTCGAACACCGAACGCACCTGACTTGCCAGGTAACTGAACGTCCAATTTCCAGAAGCCCGAACCACTGAGCGATACTTCTAATATAACTTTGAAACTTTAGAAAAAATAATAATAATATTTTTGTACGTTGAAGCGAGGGTCCGCATTTGTACGCATTTCACTTCAACAGTTTTGTGCAATGTCATTCATTCATCCATCCAGTTACTTATTGGTTCATCCAACCATTCATTTATTCACACATTCATTCATCGTCTTTCTCATTCAATCCGTAAAGCAGCTGATGTGAGGGCCAAAAACAGTATTTTACACTTGGCATAAAATCGGAGGTAAAATGTGGCATAGTTTACATGAAGCGCGGCCTGAAGTGCATGGGAGGTCGCATGAGGGGGGCCGCCGAGGGGGGGTGGTGGGAGGGGGCAGGGCCGCGCCCCCCACCGCCACCCATCATCATCAGTAGGCTGCGGTGCTCCAGCGAAGAGTACATCTGCAAAGTAACAGTACTTTGTACAAAGGGCACGGCATTGAGTACGCAGTGGTGTCAGTCTTATCTTATTCTTAGGTACTAGTTGTCCCCCGAGGTACTAGTTGTTCGTCCTCACCCCTCTCACTCTCACATGACATTCCTCTCCTCCTCCCACGTCATTCCTCTCATCCTCCCACGTCATTCCTCTCACAAGAAATCCCACACAGGAGTGATGCAACACAGTCGTACAGCCCACCCCACAGCTCCACACAGTAGTGCAGAAAACGCCACAGCCCCACACAGTGGCACCGTCCACCCCGAGACCACGGACCCGAGTCCACAACCCCACCTGCTGCTGCATGATGGCCGGGGGCATGTACCGGGAGGGCATCTTCATGGCCACAGGGCCCGCCGCCGCACCGCTGCTGGCCATGGCTGCCATCGCTGCCATGGCAGGGCCTCCCATCACGCCCCCCATGCCCCCACCTGCACGTACAAGACGTCATTAGAACTCGGAAAATACAATTGACACTCACATCAATGGACTAAATTCACTAAACCATGAAATAAATGGACGCTAACAGGATAAAATACAATGGACTGCCGTATCAACGGACTATAAGAGGGGAGAAGTGGTCCGACAGAGCTGGATCTATAGGCAACATCACACGATGTTTTATAAAACTTGGAGTCCTAATCTGCGCTAAGAGAGATCCAAATTCAAGTTTTGGAATTCTACTCTACGATCGACCAATTTGGTCCTATTCAGATACCCTTCAATTGTTCTGAAGTTCGTTGAGGTACGTTGATACAAGCATCAACGGTGCTTTGTTAGCTATGGGCGGTGACTTCTATTGGGTGGTGCAAATTCCCATACGTTTCATGCTTAGCATAAAACTCATACAGTTGAACCTCTCATTAATGAAGTAATAGCATGGAGAAATTATCCGTTGATAAGAATATGCTTCCGTGATTATTCAGCATTTTGGCAGCGGACATTCTACCAATGAGACATGTATTCAGATCAGCAGATTTTGTTTGTTGCTTCTGATTTGCGATGTAGGTAGCCGAAAAGTTCGATCGCACTGTGGAATATTAAGGCGCCAGATGTACAAGTCGAGCAGTGGCCTCGAGACGCACGCGCTCAGTAAAGCAGCCTTTGAGTAACCTGCTGAGCTCAGTAGAGCAGTCTTTGAATGGTCCAGTAACCTGCTGAGCTCAGTAAAGCAGTCTTTGACTGGTCCAGTAACCTGCTGAGCTCAGTAAAGCAGTCTTTGACTGGTCCAGTAACCTGCTGAGCTCAGTAAAGCAGTCTTTGACTGGTCCAGTAACCTGCTGAGCTCAGTAAAGCAGTCTTTGACTGGTCCAGTAACCTGCTGAGCTCAGTAAAGCAGTCTTTGACTGGTCCAGTAACCTGCTGAGCTCAGTAAAGCAGTCTTTGACTGGTCCAGTAACCTGCTGAGCTCAGTAAAGCAGTCTTTGACTGGTCCAGTAACCTGCTGAGCTCAGTAAAGCAGTCTTTGACTGGTCCAGTAACCTGCTGAGCTCAGTAAAGCAGTCTTTGACTGGTCCAGTAACCTGCTGAGCTCAGTAAAGCAGTCTTTGACTGGTCCAGTAACCTGCTGAGCTCAGTAAAGCAGTCTTTGACTGGTCCAGTAACCTGCTGAGCTCAGTAAAGCAGTCTTTGACTGGTCCAGTAACCTGCTGAGCTCAGTAAAGCAGTCTTTGACTGGTCCAGTAACCTGCTGAGCTCAGTAAAGCAGTCTTTGACTGGTCCAGTAACCTGCTGAGCTCAGTAAAGCAGTCTTTGACTGGTCCAGTAACCTGCTGAGCTCAGTAAAGCAGTCTTTGACTGGTCCAGTAACCTGCTGAGCTCAGTAAAGCAGTCTTTGACTGGTCCAGTAACCTGCTGAGCTCAGTAAAGCAGTCTTTGACTGGTCCAGTAACGCGCTCAGCTCAGTAAAGCAGTCTTTGATTGGTTCAGTAACGCGCTCAGCTCAGTAAAGCAGTCTTTGACTGGTCCAGTAACCACGTGATGCACCATCACAAGCCCCCTCCCCCATGCAAACACGTGCTTCCCCTCCCCTCACACACACATACTTGTTCTCATCCCACACACGCCCACGTACCCATCGAGGTGCGCATGCCGAGGGGACCCATGCTGCCCATGCCCACAGGTAGAGCATGCTGCTGTTGCTGTTGTTGCTGCTGTTGTTGTTGTTGCTGTTGTTGCTGCTGCTGCTGTTGTTGCTGGTGCTGCTGAAGAGATGCAGCTGCAGAGTTGAGGTCAGCACCACCACCATACATGGAGCCAGGGGACGGGTTCTGTAACGTCAAGTTAAACCATTAATGCCTGAATTATGATGACTAAAATGAAAAATGTTTCAGCTGTGTACTCCTACTGTAGCTGCCCAGTGTTGCCACTGGTTATATTCTGCTCAGTGGAAGGTATTGAAATCATCACACTCAGCAGTTGCTCCAACTCAGCAGTATTTTCATTGCAGTGAACTACCATTTCATGTGGTACAAAATTGCTATGGTCAGCGTTAGAGGTGCAAAACTATCATGTGTCACTCCTGAGATAGTGACTGCTGACCAGCACATGTGTCCAAAATTTCATGACTTTTACTCCCCTTCTGCATCAGTATTCAGGTTGTACCTCTCAAATCCAGCAATTTCCAGACCTGAGGTTTCCTACACATGAACTTGCCTCGTGACAGACACTTTAAGGGCAAATAGCATAACTGCATCTTAGCCTTACCAACAGTTGCACCTTTGAATGTGAATACTTTTTAAATGGTTTGTAATCTTTTGCCAAAAAAAATGAATGCCAAAAAAAAATTTAAATGGCCAAATGAAGGAATTCCAGACTATGGTCATTCAAGCTAGACAAGAATGTGAGTGGACTGAGAGCAGTGACGCGTCTGTAGCAAGGCTCAATATTGCTCGGCGAAGCCAAAGAGTTTCTATAAATACAAAGGTTGTGAAGGCATCCAGGATATGTAGGGCAGGGGTACACAAATAGTTGAGCACTTCATTAAGCTTTTCAAGATGCCCCATGAAGTTTGTGCTGGTGTTCACAATGTGTTCATTTAACATACTTGAATTTTATGGTAATGTTCACTAACTTGAGACTAATAAATAAAGTAAATTAATCAGTAACCTACTTTACTGAGGTAAATAAAGGTTGTAGAAACATATCTTACCTCAAATCACACATGGCATGCAAGTAAATGGAAGTTTCGAGAGAGGACTTTGGAGAGTTTTAACAAAGCAAGTAAGTGCAGCTTTGATCCCTTGAACAATATTGACATCTCGCCATTTTCTCTTTTCTTCCTTTTTCTCTTCTGTGATAAAATACCAGCGTGATTCAAGTAAGAAACTCACAACCAAGTTTCAGAATCATTGCTACTGAATCTGAACACTCACCACGATTCATTCCTCCCCTCAACCTCAACACAATAAAGACCCTCTCTTCACCATCCATAAAGTCAAGCCCTTCAGACACACTGGCCTGCATAATCACACGTACAACACACTGAAGAGTGATAATAACACGACTCAGTTTTCCACATAAGTGAAGCTCACGACACTTTACCAAGGATATCACACGTGTACTACAGGGCGAGATAAAATGATAAGACATTTGTTAATGTAAGAAAAGCAAAATAAAGTAGAGAATGAACAAAAGTATCCTTAGCCTGAATTTACATGAATAAAACAAAACTGCATTATATGCACATACAGAAAATGAAAGTTCTTTTCTTAATCATCATTGCTTTTGATACATCAACAATTGTTAGATAATTTTATTGTATAGCTATCATAATGTGAGATCACTTTGGCACACCCTGCACACCCAGGCCACTGCAGAAGGACATCAACATCAAAATGCAGATCGGCAACACTTGTTACTAGCAAGCACTGTATGTGCCTGAATAAAAGATGCAAATGTACAAGGATAAGACAACCGCTGTTATAACTTGACCAATCTCAGGGATTTCTGGGGTAGAATACTTTAAGGCAGATATAACTTCCAGCTGGAATAAGACAACTTTTTCAGAAAAGTGTCGTTGTGAAATAAAAAAGAATCTGGTGCATATTAGGAATGTTTGATTGGCTGAATTGCTCTCTAGGTGCAAATTCCAGAGCAACAACACAAAAATTCAATACCAGAATTTTTACAGTAAAAATCCAATGCTAGGTATTTAGATTCTCACAACTAACAAATACTACAGTAACAAGAGATGCCCGGCAGTCAAGTTTTCTGACCTCTCACAGTGGTTCTCAACATGAAAATCAAGACCACAGATGCAAGAGAACTGAAAAGCTTCTCTTTCTGCATGTACTGAGCCAGCACACTTTAAGGTCATTTCAAACAAATCCCTTCAAGTTAAAGCATTTATGGAAGAAAACAAAGTTATTATTACATATGTGGATGCTTCTTATTTACAAAATATTTGAAACTTGTTTCTTATTCTGCAGGTCTAAAGTCACTCTAAACCATGAAGAACAATCTCACACCAGCAAAAAGGTACAAGACTTTTGGAAAGTCTTGTATTACAATGCTCAACTAAAGTTAACTCCAGGTGAGCAGGAGTAGACTAAACTAATGTCCAACAAAGAATGGTATGGATGGAGTGATTTAATTTAGTCACAACTAGCAGTTTGGTTGACCTTGCAAGACCTCTATGCTTGTTGATAACATTACTGAGAGACCAAGAGAAATGTTCTCATAGTACAGCCTATATAATAAAATAAAAAATAATAGTGGTGTACCACACACTCAGAGTAAAGCTTTTGTCCAGTACAATCTATATGTTAATACGCTCGTACCTACCTCCCTACCTACCGTTCCGTCCCGCCTTGCCACTTTTCAAGAGAAATTTCAGGTTTCAAGCAAAGTATCCTGTATACAGGTTGTATGTTTTGCTATAAAAAGCCAGTCTTTGCGGCACATTTTCAGTTTCCCTAATATAGTTCAGACTACATTTTAAAAATGAAAATTGCTTCCAAGACCAGACTATCTCTGCCCTGAACCTTTAACCTCTGTCCAACACTTGAGAGGATCACTGCTCATGGGCTGGTTTATCTAAAGTTTGTTTATCTAAATTTCCATAAAATTTTCACGGGTCCTGCTAGTAGATGAATTATTGCATATTTCTTGGGGTATAACATTTGCACCTACAAGTGTAAGAAGACATTACCCATTATGTTGACTGTTGCAGTGAGGCCCAATTTTGTGGAATGAGGAATAGCACTATGGAATAAAATATAGCACTATGGAATGAAGTATAGCACTACGGAATGAAGTATAGCACTACGGAATGAAGTATAGCACTATGGAATGAAGTATAGCACTACAGAATGAAGTATAGCACTATGGAATGAAGTATAGTACTATGGAACAAGACATAGCACCATGGAATGAGGCACAGCATTACAGAACAAGGTACAGCACTAAGGAATGTGGCACAGCACTATGGGATGCAGCACAGCACTTCAGAATGAGGGATAGCATTAGAGAATGAGGCATAGTAGCATTTTGATATCAGGCTTTGCCTTTGGAATGAGGCATAGCTTTATGGAATGAACATTACTTCATTTACAGATTTAAAAATCAATGGACTTCAGCCTGAGGCACAGCATTACAGCTTAAGGCATAACAGGATGAGGCACAATTATACTCCAGGCTGGAGAACTTAATTATAGACACAGGCACTTGGGTTACCAGCTGAGGTATAAATATTCAAAACTTGAACCACTCATTTCTCAAGCTGAAGGCATGGTCACCTCTGAGGAAATAGTAACAGCTAAACAAGAAAATATGACATATTCTATCTCAAACAGTACACCTTTTTCCATTATTTCACCCTCCACAAAGAGAAGTTTTGAGTGTTTCAGAATTTTGCATTGAAAACATTACTACCTACACATTCTACTTCTCACGAGATACTTTTTTTATTATTTCACCACTTCTAAAGAGAAGTTCAGTGTGTATCTCAATTTTTGCAGTGAAAACAGATTGCTACCTACTAACTTGACCTCTCATGGAAAGACTTTTCAATCAAGTATTTTGCCGTCCACAAGGACAAGTTTATTGTGCACTTCAATGTTGCAGTCAATAGAGGGTGGCCCCTCACACTGGCTGCAAGGCACCAACTGAAGTAATGCGCACATCCCCAGCGGAACACACACCAAGAGAATGAACTACAAGGTGATGATGCAAGTGTCCAAAACTGCTGACTGCCTCAGTAGGACACTCCCTGTACCCGCCCCCCCACCGCTGGACACGCAAGGAGGTCTACAACTGATGCAATATTCCTACTTTTTCTCATTTCTGCTTTCTGAAAACAATTTTTGAAACAATTGACATGTTCTCAATAAGATTATCTGACAATTTGTGGCTGGAAACAATCAGATGACCAACGATGGTGGGAGGTGTTGATGGTAGGAGTATGGATATTTAACTTGTACATGAATACCACAGTCCATAGACTTTACAGTAGAACATCGTTATGAGCATTTGTTTCAAAGCAAGACACACAGCAGGCAGAGGAGTGCCTACTCCACTGGGAATTTTATTTCGAAGTTGATATCAAATGGTCTCAAAAGAACATAAAATGCAGGCTAAAACATGGCTGGAGGCTGAACAGACCTCGTGTTACCCACTTCTCCAAATAAGATTCTCTGCCATGAAGTTAGCATCAGAATCTATCATTTTATTTCACTGCAGTTCCAAGAGGAAGAAAACAGCTCTAATTAACCGAGGAACACATATTTAAAAAAATTAGTGCTTTGTGAATAGAGCTTGAAGAAACAAGAACAAAAATTAGAGAACCATCCCAGCACAAATTCATCTATTGAAATCAACTCTGTAGTTTTGAGAAATATTTTGAAGGGCATCATGCCAAACTCTGAAGCCAGAAGCATTATTGGAGCACAGAGGGTGACTGCCATCTCTGTTATTGAATGCCTCCAACGAACATAATCTCGTGAAACATGATGTAAAAATTAATTAGCTTACAAGGGGTTTACTATATTACAATGCTCATTTCCAAAGCAAATATTTTGCTCTGATAAATTTACGATAAGTTATTCACGTTGCTTGTGAATATTTCACTTAAAGTTCCAACTCAAGTACACGACTAAAATTGCACAAATTTCTTCAATAGTTTTTCGACAATTTTTTCACTGATTTTCTAGGAGCTCAGGAGCTACTATTGTACCATGTTTAGTTAGACCACTTCTCTTTGCAACTCTTTGTATCCATCATAATCACCAAGTTTTGCATTTTCTCACTTTGACCTTTTTTCAACTCATTAGCTCATGAGAACAGCCTGTTCATCATGTCCACTAACACTTTATTTCACAAAATTTCATTTAAAAATGACCTGAAGATTCAGTTCAATATTTTTTCACATCTAACCTAGGACTCACTGCTTTCAACAAATCACCGCTATTTTTATATATCAAAACTTTTCAACAAAACTCCTGTCCACCTAGACGAACATCCTAATCTAGAACAAGTTCATCTGTCTCTCCATGATCGTGACGCACGTCGATGTTTTCAACACTACCGACATCTGAAGAACTCGGACAGATACTCGACAGCCTTTGAGATATCTGCCCAAGGGCTTCCTGCCCACAGGCCCTCCTGCACAGGGAACAGTTACACACGCCCCTGCACACGGGGCACGACCAGTTGGGGTCCAGAAGGGCGGCTCTAGCATCCTCTCCATAGCGCGTGTTGAGGCATGTACCGCAGAACAAGCCACGCAAACCGACACACTTCCCGGACCGACAAATGGTTTTCACGTCAGAGGTCTTCTGTCGGCACTGATGACAGGACGTGCCTCTTTCTTGGTCACGGAGTTTGTCCTTGGGGGTCTTGGCAACTCTGTCCAGCATGTCCTGTGTGACCTCCTCAGGAGCGATGACGTGATCCGCTTTACGACGCACGCATGGGGTGCTTTTCCGTTTCTTCCTCTGTGTCGATAAGCTGGCGACTTCTGAAGCCTTGTTCACTTTCTTTCCAGAAGTAATTTTACGGGGCTGAGCAAGAAAAGTTTTTTTAAGGTTAGACTTGGATTTCGGTTTATAACCTCCTTCGAGGTTGGCTTTGATCCCATCAGAACCTGATTGTTCGATAAACCAGTCCATCCACGGCATGGAAGCGCTATTCGAAGGTTCTGAGCTACCACCAGGCAGCTTGGTTCTGTTGGATCCCGAAGTTTCGATTGTAGAAGATTTACGCAGACTAGAAGACGAGTGCGGCAAGATGGCGGACGACATGGCCGCTGTAGGCGGAAACAAGATGGCAGAAGATTTACGAGATTTACGCAGACTAGAAGACGAGTGCGGCAAGATGGCGGACGAGAAGGACGACATGGCCGCCGTAGGCGGAGACAAGATGGCGGAAGATTTACGAGATTTACGTAGACTGGAAGACGAGTGCGGCAAGATGGCGGACGACATGGCCGCTGTAGGCGGAGACAAGATGACAGAAGATTTACGAGATTTACGCAGACTGGAAGACGAGTGCGGCAAGATGGCAGACGAGAAGGACATGGCCGCTGTAGAAGGTGATGTGACGGTGGATGTAGTGGGGAATAGAATAGCTGCGGCATCAGCATGCGACAGTAATGCTGAAGTGGTTTCCTCAACACTCTTGCCTGTGATGGAAGCAAGATTGCACAACAACCTACGGATAAAAACAGAGTGAGTGGCTGTAGGCTTGATGCTGCTGGTGCCATGACTGGAAGTACTTGGTCTCGAACACATCGAATGTTCGTCACTAGAGCAATGGGGTTTGACCACAATCTTTTCTCGACGAGAATCCAATTTTGGCGACTTAGTTTCAATGCAGGAAGGCCCAATCACATTAGAACTACTTCGGCTGCAATCATGCGACTCTTGAATTTGCTCATTCGTAGCGCGAAAAGTTTTTTTCTTTTGTTTCTTCTTGAGTTTCTTGGCGCTGGACGACCCGACGGCAAGCGAAGGCCGATGACTAAGGAGGGGTAGAGGGACATCATGCACATCACCTCTGACACCGCTCACATCACCAACACCCTCACTTACATCACCAACACGATCACCACCATCACACGACCCCTGCACAGAACGACAACATCGATTTTACTTGGTCAGTCCACTCTTTGTACATCGCAGCACTTCACATAGGTCTGAGCTAACTCACTTCGAGCCATGATGTGGCTTAGGAAATGTTAATACTTCTCCTCATCAGCTTCATGTAATGTAAAACCCAAAAACTTGGTCACAATTAGGTGCCACACAAATTTTCAAGTTTATCGATCAGTTCTTGAAACTCGAAACACTGATTTCAAACCCCCCAAGTGAGGCGTTCTCTTCACAAGTGCTGATCGTACGTACACCTTCTGCTCTTCATTGATAAACAGTTTCACTAATAAGTCTTCAATGAGATCAATGTTTGGATCAATTGCCACACAATAAACCTGTACAACCTTATAGCAAAATGAAAGCGACACATATGCGATCGAATATGAGTCTCGATAGTGACGTTAATCAATCAACTGACATTTGAGAAGGTAGGAGTGAGCGTAATGCAAAACAGAGTTAGAGCCGCCGTGTTAGCCAAAGCAACCTGAATTACAAGGTTAAGATGCAGTTATGGAGTCTCTGCAAGTCTTCCACATGCCACCACCAAATTTGTGACCAGCTCTGAACATACTAAAGCGTTCAAATCAAGATTGGACAGCTCCTTGTTCAACAGACTGGGGCGGTACGGATGGCAACCGTCCCACACTCCAACTCCTGTATGCGAGTCGACGTGATTACGTAAACCCCAATATTTTGTAGAGAGCATGAAATGGAGCACGAAACTCAACGCGTGTGTTTGATACACAGGAGTATTGACTTCAACACGTGTATTTGATACCAGAAGTATTGACTTCAAAAATGCGTTTGTATCCACGAAACTCAACGCGTGTATTTGATACACAGGAGTATTGACTTCAAATATGCGTTTGTATCCACGAAACTCAACGCGTGTATTCGATACACAGGAGTATTGACTTCAACGCGTGTATTTGATACACAGGAGTATTGACTTAAAAAACGCGTTTGTATCCACGAAACTCAACGCGTGTATCCGATAAACAGGAGTATTGACTTCAACGCGTTTGTATCCTAGGGACTAAGGATCGTTTACCTCAACGCGCATGTGTCGCACATTATAAAATGCAGTGAGTACGGACGACCCTGAGCTGATTGGTCAAACAAGTAAACCTGATACGAGAGCCTTGTGACTAAGGAAAACCCTTTTCTGGTACGCTACAGATGCCCGTGCTACCTCTACCTAGCAGTACGGCAAGTGCGTAGAAAATTTAGCGCTAAAATGCCTACATCTGCAGTGCTCACTAGATTAGCAGGTACGGTACTGATACCAATAGGATTCAAGTCATACTTGACTGGTGAGGAAGACATGAATGACTTTAAGCCCCCCGGAGGCACATACTTGGTTGCACGCTACGGCTGCGCAGTATCAACTTCTACGAGAATTTGAGGTACGAGAAAGCAGAAATTGCGAAACTTAGTGACCAAGATGTGAAGTGCATCAGAGAGACCGACCAAGAGTAAAATCAATTTTGTCCTGTGCTTTTTGGGGTAAACATGATGGTATGTGACATACATTCTTCTTTAGAGATAACATTCACAGACTACACAACACACACACACACACATATCTTAAAAGCTGAGTGCCCGTGCGAGAAAAGCCAGACTGGGATTAATCAAAGCAAATCAGAGGCCCTTCCCAGAGAAACAATTTTCCGTGCTCGCAATGAGCAGGTATTGTAAGCACTCTAATCACCGTCAGCTGTGCCCTGACGCTGATCAGTTGTTCACATCAATGAGCTCGTATCCTAGATACTCAAAATACCACCAGTTGTGCCCTGAGCTGATCAGTCGTACAAGTAAGCAGAGCTGGGCAGCGCTACTTTGAAATGTAGCGGCCGCTACATTTCAAAGTAGCGCTGCCCACCTCTGCAAGTAAGGCTGCAATGGGAAGCAAGGGTGAGAGGTGAATGAGACTGGCATGCGAGTTAGAGAACATGCCTTGATCCTGCACAACAGAGGACAAGCACCGAAAGCACCAATGTAGAACGAGTGGCGAGCTTACCAGCAGTAATGGGTAAGGAATATATACTCGGAGGAAATACGTATATGGCCTTATTTTAGCGGAACACACTGAATACGGTCATCAGCTGGATATTAAAACGTATGGAGGCTGTAGAAAGTTGGAGAAAGTCTAGGAAGCCAGGGAGGATGTTGAACGCAGAAGAGAAGGATGAAGGAGAGCGTACCAATGCCACACACTTGATAAGATACTGGCACTGGACGTCAGGTGAGAGCAGCATAAGCAGACGGGAAACTACGCCATTGCGTTCATTAAAAATCACAGAAGTCTAAACATAAAATCATATCAGTGAAAGCAATCATGTGCAGTGAAGGCATCATTCCCACAGCTAGTTACACAACTGCAACGGAAACTTCAAACAGTGCCACACGCACACACCACGACCACAGCGCCACACGCACAGACACTAGGACTACAGCGCCATGCAGGCAGTGAGCTGAAGAAGACTGGGCAGCCACCGTCTTTGTGGCCCAGTCACAAGTCTCCAAGCCAAATTATGGAATACTTCAGCATGAACGCCACTCCTTAGGAGTGTGCTGACATGATTTGCGTCATGTCCAGACCGAAATTCATGTATAAATCACCATTTTTAATGGCAGTTAGTAGAGCTTCCCTTGAAAACGCTTCTTGTACGAGCATTTTAGATGTTCACCGAGCCATGGGTCTTAAACGGAGTGCTGCCTGAGCGCCAACACCGAGCTATGTTTACAGAGCCCTCCCCGCAGGCTGCCTTTAGCACGGCCACCTTCGCGGGGTGTACAAAAAAAAACACGGATAGGATGTCTTCCCCACAGGCTGAGGGCTTCTTTGTGGCCCTTGTTGGTGGGCACGGGCGGTGCTTCACAGGGTCCGCCGCCGCACCGGGGCCACTGAGTGGACTGCTCTGTCGCGCACAATGTATGCTGTACAGTGATCACCCACTGCACAGCGTGACGTACACACTACGCAGTGTAGGTGCGTTGAACATTATGTATGCAGTGTACAGCATACACTACACACTATACAGTGCACAACATACACTACACACTGTACAGTGCACAGCTTACACTACACACTGTACAGCATACACTACACACTGTACAGTGCACAGCTTACACTACACACTGTACAGTGCACAGCTTAAACTACACAGGGTATACGCTCATAGAGCACAACACTCAGCAAGATGGGGGAAGGGGTCGTAACGCTGCACTACGAATATACTACAACACGTACAGTACTGTGCAGGCTGTGCTACACAGCACATTGCTGTACACACACACATCAAAGTGCTACACACCACATTCCTATACACACACCAGACTGTGCCGCAACATCGCGTGGCGACACTTTTTGGGGCATGTGGAAAATAACTGTGGTACGGAGGAGGGCTTGAGCGATCCTCTGAGTTGATGTCGGGTGGAGTAAACCAAATAGACAACAGTTAGGAAATGTAAACTAAGTGCAAAACAGTTAGGGAGCGTAAACCAAGTATAAAAGGGTCAGGGAATGTAAACCGAGTATAAAAGGGTGAGGGAATGTAAACCAAGTATAAAATAGGTAGAGAATAAAACTAAGTAAAAAAGAATTAGGGAATGTAAACTAAGTATAAGAGTTATGGAATAAAAATTAAGTATACAGGAGTTATGGAATGAAAACCCAAGTATAGAGAAATTATGGAATGAAAACTAAGTATAAAAGAATTATGGAAAGAAAACTAAGTATAAAAGAGTTATGGAATGAAAACTAATTACGAAAGAGTTATGGAATGAAAATTAATTACAAAAGAGTTATGGAATGAAAACTAAGTATAAAAGAGTTATGAAATGAAAACTAAGTACGGGTGTGGGAGGCAGAGCACCGCTTATACGTTAACTTACCCAAGCCGAGAGGACTTCCAAGAGAGCACTTACCGAGGCACGTCTTACCTCGGTGCGTGGTGCCCTGGAGTGGCGTCTCGCTACCAAAACTAAGTCCCACACCCCAGACCAAGTCTCACCTGGGACACCATGCCGTGTATGGGTGTAGGTCCCCGAGAGCCGTGCGACGCAGGGAGGTCCCCGTTGAGGGAGTCCGAGGGCGCACCATCGTGGCTGTTGGAGGGGCCGTTGTTGGTGGAGGGGTTGCTGGCGCTGCCGGCGTCGCTGCTCTGCCCGCACACGCCCATGTGGTGCGGCCAGTGGGCTTGCTGCGCCGGACAACAAGACCTCACTTTAGTAGTCTACGTAATGAGAAACGTGGGAATAACAGGACAGTAATGCAATACTAAGAAGTTGAACGGTAGAAGGAAACATGAGAATAACAGGACACTAATGCAATACTGAGAAGTTGAACGGTAGTAAGAAACATGAGAATAAAAGGAAATTAATGCAATACTGAGAAGTTGAACGGAGTGCTATGCAGAGTGTCATTTTAGCTGTTGAGCTCAAGCCTCTACGCCTGGGCACCTCAATAGCGACTAGCGAGTCCCTCAAGACCGCCCCTCCAGACTATCACCAAGAAGGCAATCGCACAGCGGCAATACACAAACTTCCACAAAGTTTAGGATATGAAACCCTGGATTGCATTATGAATATGGAGCTCCGATCAACCAACGAAGATCCCACAGCACCGACACAACGAAATGAGACAGTGGGAACAGGAGGTGTGGCACGAGAATAAGAGTTCGGTTTAATTTGGTCTAATAGCCCGCAGGCCCCTAAAAGAAGGATAAAACGAAAACAGCGGCTTACCTAATTTTACAGCTAAGCTCAAGTGGCACGGTGATTCGAAAGTCAAGTGGGCTACAGCAAAAGAGTCAAATTTGCATCTGACCTTGCGACAGGCCAAGCAAATTCTGAGGCCTTCACGTGCCAGCAACACACACGGCCGCAGTAGGCCTAGCTGGCCCAACTCCAGACAAGGAGTGGGGGGACAGAAGCATTGGTGTAACGGCATCAACCCTCCACCGACCAAATTATTTAGGCGATAAGGCAGCACTTGATTCTTACGAAAGACTAGCCACATCCTTGTATACCTATGCAATAGGACTGCATTTAGCATTTCACGAGAAACTAGCTACCTTCTCGTGAACGTCAATTTTAAAATCCATACAGAAGGTGAAGAGTTAAATTGCGATACCCTCAGAGCAATTGAAGTACTTCTCTGAAGTGCCACCGACTTCCGTTTAATACTACCATCGTGACGGCAGAAGAATAAAAGAAAATATGGCAACAAGAACAAGACTAGCAGCCCATTTTTGGGTGTCTACCTGCACCTCACGCTGTCAAACACAATCACGCACAGGCACCCGAGTAGACGTGGAATAATAGTGCAGGTAAGCCAAAGCACAAGTGGTAGTCTGACCATGTGTGTGACCACCATCATTACCACTACCCGCTGCACCTAAGCAGAAAGAAGAAGGCACACAGCGATGCCCCTGACACACTTACGGTGGACTATCACGCACCTGGCATGGGTAGTCGCAGTAGGAGGTGTTCCAGCAGCAGAAGAAGAGCGCCTCCTTGCCGCAGTTGGCACACCACTGCTTCTTCTTGGTCTCCTCGACTGCCCTCTGCTTATCGGCGTCACACTGACGCTTCACCTCGGACAGCTTCTCGTTGAGGCGGCGCTCCATCTGGCGCCGGAGCTCCACCTGCTGCTGCTCCATGGTGCGCCGCACCTGGAGTACACGCACCAAACTCTCCGTTACACGTCGTGGGAGCCACGGATGTTGTGTTATAAATGATCAAACGGAATGGAGACTGATGCAGAAATTGGGAGATGTTATGAAGATTGACGTATGACTGGTGACCGTATGGAGGCTAATGTGTGAAAAGAGACCGACGCATAAACGGTGCAATGTTATGGAGACCGACGCATAAACGGTGGAATGTTATGGAAACCGACGCATTAATGGTATAATGAAATGGATTCAACATTTCCTAATTATAAAGAAAAGAGATGAGACAGTCCTAACTCGAGAGGAGCCAACAAAGTTCCCGTCACAAGGAGCCCACACCAGCCTACTGAGCGCCACCAATTCCTCCAAGCCGGACTCAAACTGGGTGCAATATTTGTACCAGCTCAGAGAGTGGCCAGGGACTGAGAGAGAGCGTGATGGAGTCTTGCGCTGCTTGTATTATGCGGCTCTAAGATAAACTGGAATGGAATAACCAAAAAAGCCTCTACTTTTCAAGTCATAAAGCTAACTCCTTTCTGTGAATGCTTACCAGCCTAATACGGAGTAATTTAACTAAATGATTGAACTTATTTCGTCATAAAAACAACCCATATATTGAAGGTACCAAAGCTATGAGCCCCAGATGATCTGGGGTGTGCCACCACGGTGTGTAGTTTGAGACTCGATAATCTTTTCCAAATAAAGATTCTGGAAAATATGAGCGCATACATTCATAGAAGTTACCACCGACAGTTAATTGCAAGCCTGAAAGTCTCCAAGCACAAGCTCTCCCCATGTGTCAGGCACAGAAACACGAGCCTCTCGGCCTGGGAAAAGTGAGTTCCTGGTAAAATAAACATTCTGCCATCAATTTCTGACATGGCACCCCGCGTCCCCACCAACCCCCCACGGCACTGACCTCCTCTACGGCGCGATGCTTTTCCGCCTCAAGACTGGCCCTCATCTCCCCGAGGAGGATGTCGGCGTTGTGTCTGACTTCCGCCACCTCCTGCTGGTGGCGCCAGTTGCTGCGCTCCAACTCCAGCTGCAGCGCCGCCACCCGCGCCTCTGGCGTCCCTGCCACTACCAGCCCTGAGGAAACGCGGCTTCCGTTATTGGAGTCAGCAGCAGGCAAATTGATAGCCCTTTTGAGCAAAATTAATATTTTGCTCAAAATATAGGCTTCGTTTCTTCGCTGAATGGGAGAAATATCGTTTGAACAAACGTTTATTGAAAACTAAAAACATATATGAAGTATATGAAAGCGATACCCTGATGCAACCGATGTTTTTCCTTGGGGCCTTTGTGTTATAGGTGCTTCCATGCGGCTCTGAACGCATTTCATAGATGCACTCCCCAGTCGAACTTTTTAGGCAGGAGCCTCGGTAGTTGTGTATAATATTGGCCACTCAAGGGCGTACATCGCAGACGGATAGTTGATGATTATGGCAACAGGAGGCATCGAAAAATGTGATAATTATGACCACACTCGTACGTGTAGCTATGGTTAAAAAATCACGAAGCGTTTGGAAATTTAACACAAGAATACAAGTAGAAATCAAACCTTGATTGCATATTCCACAAATAAAACTCGCAATATGTAAAAAGAATTAATGAGAATTGCATAGCAGCCACCATACCTGAGAGCACTTCTTCAAGGCTGGCCCGCATGATCTCGGCGAGCTTGTGCGAGTGCTGGTGGAGCTGCTGGGACAAGTGTCCCGCCTCTGGAGGGGGCACTGTGCCCGGGACAGTCTGGGGCCTGAGTGGAGGACACGTCATGCGGGCCCCAGGAAGCCCCGGCGCCAGGCCTCTCATCATGGCTAGGCTTCGAGCAGGTCCGTTGATGGCTCCTGGGGCGGCAAAGTTGAGGCCTCTAGACATGGAGGTCGGCGTCTGCTGTGCTTGTGACAACGGAGGTGGAGGAGGCACAGCAGGAACCGTCTCCTGCAGGAGCGAGGAGCCCTTGATGCTGATGTTGCCAACAGCGGGGGAGGCTCTGCTGCTGTGGCCAGGGGATGAAGAATTGGACCGTGCAGATGTGCCAGACGAAGGTCGAGACGACGCTGTTGTGGACGTCGCGCGACTCTTCTCAGCAACTGTGCTCACAGCAATGATTGAGACAGACGAGTTGATTTTCGAAGTGTCAACACCACTGATGGAACCAGCACCTTCATCTTCTTTCTTCGGAGACACCCGAGTCTTGGGATCCGGGGCTGTGCTGCTTGCGGCCGTTGTGATCGTTGTAGAGGACGAGTCTTTAGTGCCTATGGAGGACACCACGCGGCCGCTTCCGTCCAAAACAGGTTTCACATCCACCTCCTTTGACAGCTGTGACAACGAAGGTGAAACTTCCTTAGCACAGGCTTTCTGGTTTTGAGACGAAGTCTCCGATGTTTTATCAGAGGCGATGGCAGGTTCATCGGCCGGAGAATTCTTCAGTGCTTTGGCAGCTGCATTGCGCTCTAAGTTCCTGATCACGCTGACGCTGCTCGAGGACACTAGCGAGGCAGTGCTGCTGCTGGCGCTGCTGATGCTTATACTGATGCTGGCACCTAAAGCCGACAATGAAGAGCTCAGAGCCGAGTCTGGGCTGCTTGAATCTCTTTTAGGTGTTGCCTTCGAGCTCACGGAACTGATGGAGACCTGCTTGCTAATGCGACTGAGAGTTTCTGCTGCGGTGTCGTTACTGACATCCGATTTGGTTTGCCGTGGAGTTGAGGGCTTGTTCTCAGAGTCATTCGAGTCGTCAGACTGACTCAAACGCGTCAGACAGCCACGCTTCAGCACGGATTCTATCAAGTCGTCGGTGGAGCTTGATTTTTGGCTTAATTCAGGACTACCACGCGAACTGGGGCTGTTTCTCGACTGACCAGAGCCAGTATTTTCAAACCTAGATATAGTATACATTTTGTCGTTAGATTTTTCGTTATTAGAATTACCCTCACTATCTCTACCTTTGTGATCCTCTTCTTCATTACTATTAAATCTGGACTGGTCGCCTGCCACACTTACA
Organism: Orchestia grillus; assembly: GCA_014899125.1. Classification (NCBI taxonomy): domain Eukaryota; kingdom Metazoa; phylum Arthropoda; class Malacostraca; order Amphipoda; family Talitridae; genus Orchestia; species Orchestia grillus. The sequence continues at coordinate 19,747 of VOMN01100380.1, forward strand.
TTGGTGACCGAGACTGAATCTGGCACGAGGCGACCGTTGGTGTTATTTTTGAGCTGATCAACAGGAGGCTTCTTTGTCTCTCTTATGGTGAGGCTAGACGACGAGTGCAGCTTCACGCTAACAGAAGATGGCAGTTGACTCGTGTGGGCGGGAGACGATAACTGGTTTATGCTAACAGAAGACGACAGCTGACTTACGGAGTCGCCAATTTCTTTATCTCTTGCGCTGTCATCCTCATCATCAGTTGATGCGTGGGAAGCTTGGTCGGCGAGTCTCATGAGTTTAGAGCGACGGTCGTCTTCTTCCTCCTCCTCGTCCTCCTCGAGGTGCGATGACTTCCGTTTATTTCCACCCCCCGGACACACGGCCACGGACACGGACCCTCCCAGGAGCGCCGGCGTGATGGTGCACCCGAGCGCCAGCGACCGAGACACTGTTCTTGCAGTCTCGTCGTCTTCCGTGCTCCCATCGTTGTCCCCCCTCACAGACCCGGAGTAGGACGTGTCGTGAGTGACAGCCCCGTCGCCGCTCGTGCTCTTGCTGAACACTTTAGTCGAGTTTGAGCTCACAGAAGTTATGCAAACGGACGCGCTCACTCCTGATGGCAAACACGCTGCGATGGACGGAGACATCGAGTCTATCCTGCCCTCTGCCAGCTTCTGCAGAGCCTTGAGTTCCTCAGCAAAACTTGGGGTATTTTCCTCCCCTGCTTCGTTGGCGTTATCATCGCCTGAGTCTTCCTCATCATTGTCAGGCTTGGTGAAGTTATTGCTCTTCTTTTCCTCTCCTCCATCTTCTCCTCCGTTCTCACCACCGCGACCTCCCTCACTGCCACCTCTATCACCATCGTCGTCACTGCTACCGCCATCACTACTACCTTGGCCTCCATTGCTCTCTCCAGCAGAACAATTATTATTTTTCGGCCGGTCTCCATCGTTCTCGCCAACCCCAGCCATCTCCTTTGTTTTCGCAGCACCAGACTCCAGCACGGAGGACGTTCGACTGTCACTACGCTGGGGTCGAGGTGGGCCAGAATTTTCCTCCCTAGGTGGGCCAACTGCAGAGATTGTGCAACCGAGCGCCTCGAACGAGAACATTGCCTCTGCCTCTGCAGCAGCTGCAGAGCGTTCAGGCGCTGCCAGCCCAGCAGCAGAGGACATGTGGACTGCAGACTCGACAGCAGGACCCTGATCACTCGTCTCGTCTGAGCTCCCCGTCAACTTGGCTATCTGCTCCTGCTCTCGGTCGAAGGCGAGCAGGCTCTCCTCCAGGTAATTGATGTTCACCTCAGCACAGGCCGTGCCCTGGCTGTCGTCTTCCTTCCGTGCCGCGTTCCCCGACGCGAGCTTCGCTGAAGTCGTGGGTGCAACTGTGGATGATTCGTCCCGGTGGCTGGCGGCGGCCACACCTGCGGACGGGAGGCTCTCCTCAGAGTGCAGTGCCTCGTCACACTCGCCTGTGTAGCCAGAAGCTGCAAGAACAGCTTGCTCTTCTCGGAGATTTTCCTCCTCTTCTTCATCCCCTAACATTTCATGATCATCATCGGCAGCTTTGAGTAATCTTCTTTCAGTTTCTTCATCAATTTCTTCTTCGCAGAGCTTCTTTTGCACTTCAGATCCAAAAGCCTCTCCTTTATTCCTATCTCCTTCATTTAACAAATACGATTCCTCTACATCACTCACTTCCTCTTCTCTAGAAGAGCATTTTTCCACAGTAACACTCAGTCCTCTCTTTTCCAATGACTTTTCGAGGCGGGAAAAATGTAACATTTTCTTATCGAAAATGGACTCGTCAGCGGCTTTTATTGCCCTTTCCTCACCATGAGCCAAGTCGTCCGTCTGACCTCGCTCTGAAGCAGGAAACTGAGGCAGCCCAGCAAGCTCAGAGGCAACTTCAGACGACTTGGCTTCCACAGAAGTGTCCAACATCTCTTCGCTGAGGTTCAACTGATCCTCAGCAACCTCTGCAGGGTCATCAGTGAGTCCACTCTTCTGAACAGCGTCCACAAAATCGCTTGTGGCTGTCCCAAGTCCCACTGTATCCCCCACAGCTGATGTGAGGTCCAAGTCAGGCTGGTAGGACTTGTGCTCACTAGTAGCAGACGTTAGTTCACCATCTACACCCTCCACTGCAGTAACTTTCTCCTTCTCGGCCTCCTCCACTCGAGGCTTTCCTGTGCTAAAGCCATGGTTAATTCCTGCCATCACCTCACTGTTATCTTCAGCCTGGCCCTGCACAGTTACACGTGGCGGAGTTGCTGCATCATGAAGCCGAGTTGGTGCATCAACTTCAGCTTCGCCAGTCACAGCTGATGCATCACCCGTGTCTGCATGCACCTTAGCGCCCAGCTCGGGCCCACTCGGATCCCTGCCGCCATCCTCAACTGTTGGGTCTCCTTGAAGAGCCTGAGCTACACCAGCGCTCTCCATCAGCGCACGCTTCTGTCCTCTTTCAAGCGAGTGCTCTTGAGTTTGCGTCAGGCCTGATGACTCTGGGAGCGCAGGGGCGTGGGTGACGTCACTAGTCGGCTCCTCAGTTGAGTTTTTAGTTTTAGCAGAGCACCTAGCAGAGCCAGCGCTGTCTGACGACCCCACTGATGAAGTTTCATCGTCTGCACACACAAAATGAAACGCCATCAAATCAGCGTTTACTAGTAAAAAAAATTGAAACTTCAAACCAAATCAAAAGACGAACCATAACTCACAAGGCGTAACCAGCTTTTCTATCGCTCTCTATTGCTAATCATACAAAAAGCTAACCATGACTTGCGGCATAAAACTGAAGCTGGTTTCTAATACAAAGCTAAATGCAACGAAATCGCATATGTACGTACGACTGAAGTTAGTTTTTCTTCTAAAGCAAGTCCATGAGTAGCCATAGAATAAGCCATAGGCAATAGGTTTAGGATTGTCAGGTTTGTCTATCTTACGCTAAGGGGACTAGCAGCTCCAGGGGAACATTATTAGGTTACCTCAGCTTTAGCTAAATCTTCGAGATTTCTATCATTCGTGCCAACTTAGCTTCTTTCCATTTTCATGCCTTTTTTACTAATAATTCTCTATCTTTTCTTCCTCTTCCTACTTAACTTACTGTTTCTATGCCCATAGGATCTTGTGTGGGAACACACCTTGTGTATAGATCCCGAGTTCTCGCGAGTCAATACTCAATGGTTCCTTCTCTTTCAGTGCGAAACAGTCTGAGTCCCTAAAGTGCTGCTATTCCTTACATAAAACTTTACATAAAAATTTACATAAAACTGAAGCAAGTTTTTCGTACAAGGCAAAACATACACGAGTAGAGTCAACTGTAATCCTTCCACATTATTTGTAGAACACTCTTTTCTTCGATTTCAAAAACAATCTCAAGAACCTTTCAGAAATATTACTACATATCATTCAGGGTAGTATGAACAAATTCCATTCAGTAGCATTTAAATTATGGCTTGCAATCCTACGTCACGATACGAGCACAAGCTTTGCAATTATCATTTGCAGTGACACACACGGTCACTTCAGTCGCTTCACGGTTAACCCTGCATTTGATACCGGAAGGTTTTCAAGAATGGTTAGCTTGGAAACCCCGTAGGAATAACATTAACCCAATTGAAACTGGGGTTACATAACACCCCACGCGACGCGCGCAGCGTTAGGACGGCACAAAATTAAACAGGGGCTCACCACTGGCAGCAGCAGAAGTGTTGAGGGTGTGCAGGAGGGCGAGGGGAGGCCCCCTGTACGAGGGCAGCAGTAGCTGCACCTGCTGAGGGTCACTGGGACTGAAGGGTACGCGGTGGGCTGCGTAAACGAAGCTCCCAAAACGGGCCTTCAGGCACTCAATGTGCGCTTTCACCTGTAACAAAATATTTAATTTAGTCAATGTTTTTGCTGTTGTCCGAGTGAAGGGCTGAGAAGCTGTTGTATGTTAAGGCTTCAATGTTTGCATCACATCATTCTTCTCTTCGGATCTGTGAACCTTCGAACACCTTTCCATACTGAAGGAAATGTTCTATGCATTCGATTAGATGCATTCGGAAATATTTCACTTTTTATAAGCCTATCATCATTCTCGAGAGAACGCAAGCTGATTTCCATTCATTAGGGTTTAGAAATGCATGATAGCATAACATCGAAAAGATGCTTACAATATTTTAAAAAGCACCTACATGCACATTGAGAAGAACAACTAGCGTTGGTGAATGTCGGCCATTAACAACACTGGTCGCATCACGAAATTTGTGAGATGTTGCAGTCCAGACCAAACAAATTTGTGAGATGTTGCAGTCCAGACCAAACAAATTTGTGAGATGCTGCAGTCCAGACCAAACAAATTTGTGAGATGTTGCAGTCCAGACCAAACAAAACTATTGCATTTTATTAAGAGCGCACGATCAGAACCCTCACGTGCAACGCTGCACGTGAGGAGTACGCCGTCAGCTGTGCATTTTAATAGCTTTCAGATGACCCAAACCATCCTGAAATGGTTGGCTCTCCCCGTCGTAAAGTACAAACTGCTCGCATAAAAAACTTTATTTTCCTCAGTAAAATGTGTCCGAAATGCTAAAACTTGACGTTTTAACGCTTAAGTGCGTAATATCCCGTGTCCAATACAGTTTCCTATAATGATACAAGTCCTTCCAGCAAAATCAATAGAAAACTATTTTAGTTTACCATTCAAAATAAATTTGTGGGCAACGGTTAAGCAAGGCTTGCACGATGACTAACTAAGCCCTAATTATGAGCTTATGACAAATATCAAGTGATGCAAATCTCATGGGAGAGGGTGACATGAGCGCCAGTCGATCTTATAACCAACATCAAGTGGTGTGACCAAAGCCTCGGTCTCGGGTTTTAGACCAACATCAAGTGGTGTGACCAAAGCCTCGTTCTCGGGTTTTAGACGAACATCAAGTGGTGTGACCAAAACCTCGGTCTCGGGTTTTAGACCAACATCAAGTGGTGTGACCAACGCCTCGATCTCGGGTTTTAGACCAACATTAAGTGATGCCAGTCTAATCAAACCATCAGTAGAAGCCCACGAAAGAGGGCGACACAAGGCACCAGTAGTCCAGACTCACCTCCGTCATGCAGGACTCCAATGTCTTGTTTCTGCTCTTCAGAGGCACGGGCATCTTTTCCGACAGGAGGTAACAATCCTTGGCGGAAACCCACGACCTGAAGAACACACTTTGCTCGTCAGTTGTCAGAAAAGGGGGTTACCGAATGTGTACTACTATGTTTTGAGCGCTGCAAAACTAACGGACTGTGTCACGTGCGGTAGTTTGGAATTCTTTTCTCTTTACCTGAGGTTGGGGTTCATCGGCTACATAACACAAGAAAATTAAAATCGTGCAGAGTGAGATAAACCTATTCTGTAATGAAAAGACTTAGGCAAATATTCAAATAAGTTTAGGATTCCACGCCAGTACACCAAGCGGGAAGGCTTACTAGGATTGATGCCTAGGGAACGAGCTGTGGGGGCGAGCTAACGCCCTAATACAGCGACTTTGGCTGATACATGAAACCCTTTATATTCTGCCGCACTGGAGTGTGGCTGCAGTCACAGCATGGAAATGAGAACAGCTTGAGGTCACACCCCGCGAGGAGATCCACCTTGTTCTAACTAAGCACCAGCCTACAACAGTTCTGAGCTCATGCCTCTCACGATGGTACACGCGCAGAGGATATTCTAAACAAGGCTTCCGGTTGGAGGCGGAGCTGAGGTAAGCAGGTCTGCGTGCTTCCCGCAATCCGGTTTCTCCACAGCATGCTAGCCAATTCTCCCATTATTTATTCGTCCATTTCAGCTTTACTTATTCACCTATTTCTCCATTACTTACTCGCCGAACTTTCTATTACACACCAATCCGTTTTGCCCATTTGTTCACTTTCATCCCATTTTTGTATCACTTACTCGTTTATTTCACCACTACNTTACCTACCTACCTACTCGGCCATTTCTCCATTACCTACCTACCTACTCGGCCATTTCTTCATTACCTACCTACCTACTCGGCCATTTCTCCATCACCTACTCGGCCATTTCTCCATCACCTACTCGGCCATTTCTCCATTACCTACTAGGCCATTTCTCCATTACCTACTAGGCCATTTCTCCCTTACTAGCCCCTCGCCCCACTCACTTGTCATGCCTGCCGAAGAAGCGCACGTCCACCGAGCTGTTGTGCCACTTGACTGCCTTGGCAGGCCAGTACGGGAAGCCCTTGAGCCGCGCCCACACCAGCGGATGGGCCAGACGCTGTGCACACACGCAAACCATCAACACGCAGTGTTCCAGCAAAAATAGTTTTACCTTTTGTGACGTTTTGATAATCTTTTACCTTTTGGGAAGTCTTGACAATCTCCATAAAACTTTTTGAATAGGGTTGACAGGTCATTTTTTGGCTCTTATGATAACACAGGGGTTAATACTACAGACTGATGTACGAGTGACAGCATAAACGATCATTATCGGTGGATGCCATTTTATAATGAAAATCATGAAGTCAAAGGAAATTTGGTTCATTTGTGGCCTTGAAACTACAGAATGAGGAGCAGGAAATTTTAAAAATACAGCCAATACGTCTCCCCACACCCAAGTTTCCTAAAGCCACATCCCCCACTTTTACACTTCGCCCTGTAGACCACAGCTACGCCTCCACTTTTACACCTCTAAATTGTACCCTGCCCCTCTAGCCACAGCCACGCCCCCCCTTTTACACCACCACAAACTCCACCCTGCCCCGCTGGCCAGAGCCACACCTCCACTTTTACACTACCACAAATTCCCCCCTGCCCCGCTGGCCACAGGCACGCCCCCACTCACACAGGCCTCCGTGAACCAGGTGTCAGGCAGGAGGTGGGCGTTCATGTAGCAGTCAGGGCACGTCTCGATCTCGCTCATCTCTTGCTTGATGATCTTCACCACCGTGCGGGCCAAGTTGCTCACTTTAGAGTTCGCTGCAACCAAATTTCACGTTAAAGAAGTTATTGTGAACATGTTCCATGAAAATAATTGTTTGAACCCATTTGCGCTTGGGATAATTGAATCCAAGCACAAGAAAATGCTCGCGTAGGAAAATCTTCGGCACTGAAGAGGCTCCTGAGAAATAAAGTTCCTGTGGCTGGAAACATTAGCAGAAATACGCCTTACACACACGAAAAGTTTCAGCTTAAAATTTCAGCACTAGTATAGCTAACACAACTGCAGAGCACCAACACACAATGAACGATGGGTAGCTAGCACTGAAACGGTGATGGGATCCACACTTAGTAGAACAGATGTTGTAATAGTGAAATAACAATTGTAAAAACAACAGCTGACTACCACCATTGATAACCCACCAACACCCCTCAAAACATCAGCTCACCACCACCAAAGATAAGAACTCCCCACCACCACGGAAAACAATTCTCCACCACCCCTCAAAACATCAACTCGCCACCACCAAAGATAATAACTTCCCACCACCACAAATAATAACTTCCCACCACCAAAGATAATTTCCCACTATCAAAGATAATAATTTCCCACTACCAAAGATAATAACTTCCCACCACCAAAGATAATAACTTCCCACCACCAAAGTTAATAACTTCCCACCACCAAAGATAATAACTTATCACCACCAAAGATAATAACTTCCCACCACCAAAGACAACTCACCCCCATTGAATATGACAGAATTGTGCAGGATCCAGCCCACGTCTGCAACGAAGGCTTCCGTGGAGCCGTACACCCTGCTGTCTATGTTGGCCTCGAGCGTTGTGAAGTCGACAGGGTGCAGCACCACCTCCTGGTACGTGGGGAACTGGGCCATGTCTACGGGGCGTGTGAACGGCTCCATCTGGGGCACCGTGCGTCAGCATCATCAGTCAAGTGGCCCACATAATGTTACTGAGCTACATCTAAGTTACAAGTTACTGAGTTACAAAGTTACATCAGAGTTACAATTTGAGCATCATCAGTCGAGTGGCCCACTTAATGTTACTGGGCTACAATAAGTTACAAGTTACTGAGTTACAAAGTTACATCCAAGTTACAAGAAACAAAGCTACATCATTAGTCAAGTGGCCCTGAGAAAGTTAATGATTTACTAAACTGTATCTAATTTACAATTAACAATGCTACAAAAAAAGTTAGATCATTAATTGGTAGCTCTCCAGTTACTGGGGCATTTAAACTATTCTGATGCAGCCAGAAGTGGGCGGGGAAACTGTGCAGCTTCAAAGGTGCACAGCACAACTGTCAAAGTCAGAGTAGCAGTTGACGTGTTCAGGCAGAACCATATCTCAGCATGAATAAGAAGTGGGGGAGTTGCAATAAAATTGAAAGCCAGTGTTGTACACTACTGATTTAACTTTTATGACCCATTTGGAAATGTTCACAGAAACTTATTTTCAGCAGTGTGACCCACCGGTGGGTCATTTTACTGCTAAAAAAATTGCCTTACCTTATCACAGGAAATGGGTTAAAAATTCTAAGTCACCATACAAAATGACCAATGTTTGCACTGCAAAAGGAATCCAATGCAATTAGGGAAGTAATACATCATAAAATTAGGGAATTAAAGCTACCGACAACAGGCTGAGCTACTTTGGAAGCACAGAAAGTGTGTGAACTTACTATGGGGGTTTGGTCAAACTTACCTTGGAGGTCTTACCAAACTGAACCATGGGGGTCTTACCAAACTGAACCATGGGGGTCTTACCAAACTGAACCATGGGGTCTTATCAAACTGAACCATGGGGGCTTATCAAACTGAACCATGGGGGTCTTATCAAACTGAACCATGGGGTCTCATCAAACTTACCATGGGGGTCTTTTTGGCCCTGTTGAGAGCGAACTTGAGCATCATGCCCAGCTGGTCCACCGATATGAGCTGCATCGCGCGGGACCTGGGCCAATAACCAACATCAGGGACAAGCAATCAACAGGTGTAACATACAGGGTAGAGTAGAGTAAAGAGCTACTTTGAAAAGACTGTAAGACAAAATTGTATCAAATTCAAACGGTGCTTTCACCACCTTCAATTACATGTAAAAGCATTCAAGAAAATGGAGTAAATGAAAATAGGGTTCATAAATAACTCTAGTGAGATTACATCCATTTATGCAAAGCCATTTTTCCAGGCAAGCCTTAAAGTTCATCATCATATTCTGCAGCTTTGAGTTTTGAAGCAACTCCTATTGGATCCATTCTTTCAGGTCTCCAACTGTTTGTGGTGGGTTATTTTAATACACTTCCCTCTTTAGGTAAAACCACAAGAAAAAATCATATGTTACAAGTCTAGTTAGGCTATGCAATATCCCTTTTTCAAAAGACCATGTGATTTGGATATAAATCATTAAAATCATTCATGATTTCTATTGCTCCATAGAAAACTGCTTCACCCTGTTGAAAAAATGTCTTGTTTACTTCATACAGAGTATGTTGTGAAGTTAAAAAATTTTTCAACATGTCTGCATATCTTTGAGAAGTCTCTGTTACAGCTTTGCCTTAATCATTTTTGAAAAAGTAAGGGCAATGATCGATCCCTGATGAAGACATTGTTCACCCCACAGTAACTTAGGTAACTTAGTGGAATGGAGGTTGGTGATCAAGTTGTCTAGGACTCGTGTTCCTCTAATAACTGAAGTTTTTTTGTTGAGACAACCATACAAATATAAATGGGCCTCATCACTCATCCATAAATTGTTTACAATGCCTTTGTCTGCATTAATTAAATTCAACATTTCTTCACAGAACCATCTTTGACTCATGTAATCTGTTTCTTGAAGAGACTGCACGATTTGATTCTTCTGAGTAGGATAGTGTATATTGTTACTTAAAAAATCTATATCTGTTCTGTTGGATTTCATTATTGACTTCTTTTAATTGAAACTCTTAAATACTCAATATTTTTTAGGTACTCAGTCTCTGGCTTCCCAGGCTTCTTTATCATTGTTTACAAAGCCTCATCTAAGTTCTTAACCTACTATTTAATCACACAGGCAGACAGCAACAATCGATTTAGGTAACTATAATTTGAAACTCAGTGAAAAATTTACCAAACAGCACAAGGTGCCTGAACATAACAACTACCATTTTAAAAAAACACCTTGACAGGACATGCACTGTCTACCGCTCCATTGCTATTGAAAGCCATACTGCCGGGAACATGGTCGACTTCATCCCCACAACTTTCCATTGGCTGAGCTCAATTTCTATGTTTTAAAATCGCTCTGTCCCACCCCGAGTAACTAAATATTGGGTAGTCATAAACTAACTATAAGAACAATGAATAGGTTAGAATTAAGAGACAATGAATAGATTAGAACATGGCAAAAAGAATGAGTGTAGTGACCCAATAATTTGCACAACTGAAGGCTATAGCTGGAGTATAGGCAAGCCATACATAAAAATAATACAGGTAAGTTGACACTCCTGAAGTACCAGTGAGTGGCAAGTATCATAGGAATACCTTGGAGTGTGTGAACTACAAAAAATAAATGGGTGAGACACAACCAACTTATAGGTAAACCATACATGAAATGTGAGTGGAACCTAACTAAAGTATAGCTTAGACATCACTATAATGAATGTGAGGCACAAGAAATCTATAGAGATACATATATATGTAATGGGTGTGCATTCACACCAGACAAAGTTGCATAATACAAGAAGAGTCTAACACATGGGCAATACTTGGCTAGCTGCAGGAGCTGACATTAAAGGGCAACAATTTTCCTCAGACCGTGAAAAGAAAAAACTTTGAAGAAAAATCATTTGTTATAGATGTCACTCTTCATACCACCCTTGCAGTGCAGATCATGTTTACAAGCAACATACTGGATTATTTTATGTTAGAGCTATTCTGGATGACTTCTTTACACTAATGTTCAGATTAATTCTAGGCATACCCACAAATTGTGATGCATTTTCAAGTATTGTAATATTCTTCAGTTTAATAAAATTATGCAAGCCTAAATCCACTGCTACAGATACACTATGTGTTACTATATGGACAGTAGAGCAGTTAAACATTTATGGAAATCAACTCATTAATCGAAACCAACACAGAATTCAATAAATATAGCTAACAATTACCATTATTACCATAATGAAATAGAAAATTTTACATTTTGTGCCATAATAATTTGGCAAGTTTACATGCCTGACACTAATTTGCAACACTGCTATCAACATAAAAAGCAATATTTCAAGTATTTATATGTAAGATCATCAGTCAGCATGATGGCAAGTCAACATATTTTTACACCTGCTCTCAACATTATCAGCCAGCATGATGGCAAGTCAACATATTTTTACACCTGCTTTCAACATTGTCAGCCAGCATGATGGCAATTTACCCCATGTGGTACCTGTTCTCAACATTGTCGGCCAGCATGATAGCATGGCAATGATGACAAGCCCAATCCTGGGGCGGTGCGCTGTCCAAGTTAGCGCAACGAAGATGGAAGACCCTTGGGCACATCTCGCAGCAAATGAACTCCCCCTCGCGGTGGCACTCCCAGCAGTAGTTGTCATTAAGTGCAGTAGACTGCTCAGAAAGGTATTTTATGAAATATTATGTACTAAAACTATACAAAATTTAATAACACAAATGTTCATCCTAAAAAAAAATACACCAACCTACTCTAGAAATCAAAACAATTTATAAGGGAAAAATTTTTCAATAAAGTTCCAAGTATTGCACAACACTAGTATTTGTAAGAGTTGAGCAATGAATCTAGACCTATAACTCTAGAAAGGGAATACACATTCCTTCTGTAACATAGAGCCCACCTTGCCTTACATAACCATGGATTAAAAATAACTCAAGCTACAACCTTGAGCATCATTGTGAACAATATTTTTTCTAGGAAGATGATGCATCAGGCTGACACCAAGTTTTTATTAGAGGGATGAAACAGATTTTAACCCTTAAATGACAAAATTATTGTGGCAATACGGCTGCATTAAGCTTTATATGAGAAAAACTAGACGCAACCTCAACTATAAGTGCAATAAGGCTGAATTTAGCTTTATAGAAAAAACTAGCAGCATTCTTGTAAAATAGATGAAATTCTTTTGGGCCATGAAGGCTTAAATTGCTGTAGAATTGCGTGACAAGTTTGCCACAGGGGAATTCGATCACTCCTGGTACCTGCTGTAGAATTGCGTAACAAGTTTGCCACAGGGGAATTCGATCACTCCTGGTACCTGCTGCAGAGCAATAGCTACCTTACATTAGATTCAAGGGTGAGCATTTCACAATGGAATTATCCTTCAGAAATAGTAGCTGTGGTTGTAGTTAGTTATCCAAGATGTTACTGAAGGAGACATCAGGTTTTACCTCAACTTGGGTAACAAAACCTCACATTTGTTCAACAATCAAGAGAAAATAATCTCAAACAGAAACATCAGTTTCAAATTTTACTATATTTGTCTCCCAGAATATGACTGAATATGTATGAAAAATTTTAACATGCAAGATAATAGAAATTCATTTTACATTCTCTCCAATATTTGTCAGTAACACATGTCAGAGATGGTCATCCCTCTAATTAGCTCATTTGCACCAAAAACTAAAACCCATAATCACATCAGGCATCCAATTCCACTTCATGCAATGCAAACTACTAAGTTGACCTTTCATGATAACCAATTTTATTACAGTAGGGTAAGCAGTAGCAGCCCCTTTTGCACACATTGTTATGAGGAGGGGCTGCAACAAGGCACACACCTGCTCAGGATGACAGAATTATTATTGATTAGTGTAAGGCTCCCCACCACACCCGCTCAAAATTATAGAGAAAAATAATTATTATTAGTTGATTAGATCAAGACTCCCTACCCATAACAAAGGCAATCTCAAGAATGCAAAGTGAAGTAGCTAGTTAACATTGACTAGGAGAACTTGAAATATATGCACAGGTGTGTTCCCACAAAGGATTACCTGCACATTGAAACAAGTTAAGAAAGAAAAGATAAAGAATAATCACTAAAGAAGGTATAAAAATAGAATGAAGCAAAGTGAGCCCAAAAGACAGAAGTCTTGAAGGCCTAAGTATAACTGAAGTAACCTAACAGTGCTCCCTAAAAATGCCAGCCCCCACAGCATACAATAGAGAAACCTAACTGTATTGTCTACCATATGCCCCCTGAGGGAAAATAACAAAAAACAAGACACACACCTGCTCAGAAGCTCCAATTCCCAAAGCTTTGCTTGTCTTCTTCTTCTTACTGGATGACTCTAAGCCAAGTGAACCTGCACTGTTTTTCCTCTTGCCACCTCCACATAGTACCTTGTCAGGTGTGCTTGACCTGGAGTGAGGATTGCTGGCACTACTTTTGCGACCGTCCTCACTGTCTTCCAGCACACTCAAGTTCAATTTATTCAACAACACCTTTGGTTTGTGACTAATATCAGCAGAGTCCCTTTTCCTTGCTGAGCGCGTAGTGGAAGTGGAAGCCCTGGAACTACGGCCAGATTTTTCTGAGGTGGCAGGAGATGGAGCACATGAGGAAGGTGTTGAAGGACCACTGTCAGCCTCGGCAAAGTCTGAGAGTGCAACTCCTGAGATGTTGGACAGTGGAGGGGTAGGGCAGGCAGGGGAGGCTGTTGCTCTTGGCATGGTACCTCCTTCCAGGGATATCTTCGTAGAATCTGGTTCCATCATACACCAACCACTAGCCACTGCACCATCATGAGATACAAGACTCAAACCAGGTCTGGCAACTGCCACACATTTGGACTTGGGTTTTTGTAACAACTTTTCACAAAGAAAATAAAAAACTAGAGATACCAAGATTTGTTGCAGAAAACTTTGCACACACACTAACTGCAGTTTGAGATTCCTGTTCCAGCACTGACTAATGTAGATATGAATAAACAATTCCAGTTGTTGTGCAGCAAAGCCAATCAAGCTAAGTTTCCTGGATGCTTTAGCAAGACTTTCTTCATCAATGTATTCATATGTTTCACTAAATAATCTTTTCACCACAGGTACATGAACAAGATAAATATGTTCAGCAAACACACAGAACGTTACATAGTCAAGAAATTTTTTAGAATAGAACTGGTTTTCTTGTTCATATCTGGCACACGAAATGACACATACATCTCCAATATGTGTGATCTTGGATAAACTTAAAAAATTATTATATACAAAATCATAATAAAAAACACTGACAATAGAGTCTCTCAAGTTCACTTCTAATAATGTAATAGGCTGTGTATCATTTTCTGAAATAGGCTCATCTTCATAACAAGATCTAAAATTGTAACTTTCACTTGAGGTTGAAGTCTCTGTGGTAGTTGCACACAAGCTGGAACTGGGGACATAAAATCTAGGAGCCGCACGTGACGATAAGAAGACACTCATGATCTCCGAACAGGAGCAGAGTCCTAGCAAAGCTGTGTCATTAAAGCATCATCCCGGTGATGAGCTTTGTTCCCTAGAATGCATGGCATGCAAGGTTAAGCTGAAAAATAAATATTCAAACAGCACATCTATTAAACTGCATAAAAAGAAAAAATTATGTTCAAACAGCAAGTCAATATGTGAGAACATATGACTAAAAAATATTTAATGATAGAATGAATATCTGACAGCATTTAAGAAATTGCACTCAGTAATTAACCAGGCAAGTATCATATAGCATAGAATGAAAGAACAATTGATAAGGTCATCAAGAAACAACACCATATTATATGAATTACTGTATACAAGATATGAATATCAAACACACACCATTAGAGAATAAGAAAAAATGCAAAAAAGAAATATGAGAAGCAGAAGACAACTTTGATATACCAGTAATTCCATACATACATAAAGATGCCATTTAATTCATAGACACTTACTTCATGGTAATGCCATTTCATTTACTTACAGACCTCTCACTACCTATATGAAGATGCCATTTCCCTTATGCACTCTTACTTCCTATATGACAATTTCATTTCAATTACATACAATCACAACATGAAAACACCATTTACTGAGTAACATTAAAGTTTTTATCTTTTGTAAAGTTTTACAATTGAATAGGAGCAAGGAAAGTCACTAGCAAGCTCATATGTATTGACTAAAATAACTATTGTATTAAAATAAAAACTAATATTTCAATAATAAAGGCCATTTCATTTGCAAACACTCACTGCCTATATGATGATGCTATTTCCTTTACAGATATTCCAGGTATTAATTGAGACAAGAAAACAACCCTATGTAAGAAGAGACTGTCCTACTGATCCCTCAGACAACCAAAGTTCCCCAGATGAATACTGATCCCTCAGACCTGCAGGCAATCAAAATTCTCCAGATGAAAAGAATGACAACTTCCATCAGTATAACTTGGTATGAGGAACTGTATATGCTAATTTGCAAACTGTATATGCTAATTTGCAACTGAATCTTCAGCATCAGCACTGAGTAAATTTTTCACTGTAGCTTAGGAGTTTCTGAGTCATGAGTTAGAGGATCCAAACAATGGCTTTTTATAGATAAATGAAATGCTGAGAAACTAAGTATTTATGATGTCCTAGATGATCACCAACACTAGTGCATACTTCACACTGTCTGTGATGCATAGGTAGAAAGGCAATGCCATATTTTACCATGTAAAATTTTCAAAATCTTAATTTATAAAATGATATTTTTCAGTATGTTATAGCCAATATTTTTCAGTATATTATAGCCAATATTTTTCAGTATATTATAGCCAATATTTTTCAGCATAGAAATTAGTATTACCCTTAATTTGCATCGAGAGATGCCACTACTTCTTCATGACTTCACATGTTTCCAATTAGGTGCAATGTGTGGCTTTCAGAGATTCTAGAATGGCCTTTCCAAGCTATTAAACAAGCAAGGTCTAGTTTTATTCATTTAAAAGAATATTATTTGTTCACTAACTTCTCAAATACTTTTAGGCCATAAATAATTCTCCAATTAGTTCACAGTTTTCAAGGCATTGATTACTGCAAAATTAAAATAAACAGTTGCTTTTATTAAATCTGCAATATACAACCTCACAATTTTTTTGACCAATTTAAGACATACTTTGAGAAAAGAAAAAAAACATTTACAAATAACTTAGCTATTTGTTTATGTTGTGCATCACTGTAGTTTCAATATCTCTAGTTTAAGTGATGTGTTAACAAACCTAAAACCTACATAATTCTACACGAGATGATTGCCATGTCTGCTTGGTGTGAGTCAGTCATGTCACAAAAGAACAGGAGTTGTAGTACTGCAAATTTTACAACATGACCCTTAGAGCCAGAGCTTCAACTGACACAAAAATTCATTGAAAACCACTCAAGAGTCTTCATAAAATTGTATGGTAAAACTACAATCTTAGTTAAAGTAACACAAGAAACAAAACATTTTTCAATTACATTTAATTAATAAAGAATAGTAAAACATATAATACTTTGATTACATGTCATGGAGATAAAGCTTCTAGCTGGCACTTTCTAAATGCTGCTGTAATTACAATGTTGGCTGTTAGTTGATACTAAAAAACTCAACTCATTAACATTTTACAGAATTTTAGTTATACTACTACTTTGTATTTTTTTAAACAAATTTATACCAAGAATAGATTTATAGACTACTATGTTTTCAAATGTTGAGAAAACAATTTTGCTGTTGATCTGTATTTACAATAACAAAGTAAATTAATGCCCACATGAAATAATAGGAATAATTTTACACAGTATTTGAATGAGCATCTTTCAAGTAGTGGTAGTGGTAATGATAGCAGCACTCCAACAACTCAGACCATCTCGCACAAAAAGAGTAAGGACAATTTAGTATGGACTTAGGAGAACGGGGAATCTATGCACAAAGTGTATTCCTACACAAGATCCCCTGCACATAAAAACAGCAAATTAAGAAGGAAAAGGAAGAAAAGACATAAGAAATAGCAAAGAAAGAATGAAAACAGAAAGAAGCAAAATGGACATGAAAGATGGAAGTCCCGAAGACCTATCTAAAGCTGAGGTACCCTAGCAGTATTCCCCTGGGGGCGCTAGTCCCAATAGCATAGAATAGACAAACCTAACTAACCTACCCCTATTGCCTATGGCTTATTCTGTGCCCTCTAAGGGGATTTTTTCTTTAAAAATATCAATTATAAATTGAGGTCAATTTTTATTGACATATATAATGAACAAGTGAGAGCTTTTGCCCAGACTTGAAAAATTCTTTGAATGAAACATCAGACATCACTGGTTCACAAACATCAATATAGCAGATCTAATTTAAGATTTAATAATTTTTTGTGTACAGGAAGATTTGTAAAAAAAATGCATCTACAAATCTACACATTACTTCTGACAGTTTACTGCATGCCTGAAAGTTCCCATTCCTTTCTAGCAGATTTTCAAGCACTGATAAGTGAACCTCAAAAAATATTGTCTTCAACTTCTATAATGACACAGTAGTAGTCATAATGATATAGGTCATAGTGCTTTAGTGGCTCACGACTGGGTCACATTAGAAGAAATGAGAGCATTAAATATGGACTAGAAAATTGGGAATCCATGCATAAGGTGTCTTCCCACACAGGACACCCAGCACATGTAGACAGCAAGGTGTCTAAATCCACTGTAAGAATTAATTTCCTCTAGTTCTTATTAGTTTACGACCACTTGGTAGCCCTAAAACAGCAGTTGCAGATCATAAGTAAGGTTGCACCTTGCTTATAACATTCTTCAGAAGAATGTTATTGAAATCCCTAAGTGTAATAAAGAATTTAGATAGTTGAGTCACTTGGATAATAAGAGTTATTTCAAAATATGCTACTTCTAAATTAACTCAATAAAAATTTTCTCTATTGTCATGATCTAAATGGGAACACAAAAAACTGCACCTATCACAGCCCTCCTGTGGTCACCAGCATCATGAATCACTGCAATGAAGCTATGAAGTCATAAATGTAAGGTCCAACCATTGAAAAATGAGCTCAAGGTCAACATTCTGCAGCAAATTTCTAAAATGACACCAGCGCACCAGTTATAAAGGACAGCATTTCCCGCATAAAGTGCTTGATCAGTTCCAACATACAACTGTTCTAGGATTTTCTCCCTCAAGAAATGGTGTTAAAGCAAACATAAAAAACAAAAAATATATGGTTCTGACTTTTTAGCTTTTTCTTGGTTATGTGAAGTCTAGTTACATTTGGTAAAGTATAGTACTTTATTCATAGTTAGAGTTTTAATGTGTTGCAGCCATTTTCTTCTACAATAAGCAAACAAGTTCCTTTTTCCATCAATTAGGCATAAAAATGGGATCTTCTTGGTTTAGGCTCAACTGCTATAATGTAAATCACATTACTAAACTCAATCATTTAAAATTTTTAAGATTCATTTAAAAATTAGCAATTATACAACAAAACATCAGGTTACTTAATAATTTTTAGATTTCTATTTATAAGTTCCAGGGTGTAATTCTAGAAATTTGCAGCAGAATGTTGACCTTGGGCTCATTTTTCAATTTTTGGACCTCATATTATGTCTTCTCAGTTTCACTGCAATGATTCATTATACTGGTGACCAAGGGGCCTAGAGTGCTGTGTGATTGATGTAGTTTTTTGCATTTGCAATGAGATATTGACAAAAGCAAAAATTTTTACCAAGTTTATTTATGAGTGGCATATTTCAAAATAATATTAATTTTCAAGATGATTCAACTACCTAAATTCTTCACTACACTTTAGGGTCTTTAATAATATTTTTCATCTCCTTATCTTCTAAGGTTTTTCAGAGGAAGCTCCAAAAATGTGATAGTACATCATATTTTAAGGAAAGCTTCAATTGCTTAGTGATACTTTTGCAGATTTATGGACTCATTTTTTTAGAATCAATTAATCTAAATTGATCTAACAATTTAGGTTAATTGACTAAGAGCTTAACAAAAGTGTCTTTCAAAACATTTTAAGCAACAGTTTAACTCTACCACAACTTAATAAAGTAACACATGCCCAATTGTTGCACCTACGTTGTCAAAGATTCTCCATGAATTTTGTCAATATTCTTGAAAATTTGGTATCTCATTTCTTCTGTTTCAACAGAAATTTATGGCAGACTTCACAATATAACCTGTTTATTTTTTATAATTAGAGTAAGTAAAATTGAATCTCTTCACAGCTAATAAAAGTTCAAGTTCTATGCAGAATATCTCTACAAAGTTTTTCATTTATCGAGACTCAAGACACTTGACCCCAAGTACATAGGTACTTAAGCACTGCACATACCTCGATTATACATCAAAAACCAATGGCTGTCAGTGCGTGTATTAAACAGAGTTTATAAGCTTCTTGAAAACTAAAGTACTACTCTTGTATTATTTAAACCACGTTAGTTCTCACGGCATTGGCAAACATCCAAAGCTAACAGCACAACATGAAAAGTCAAAACAAAACCTGTAAGGTAATCTTTCCCAAATTACCGGAAGCACAAACTATTAAAGTTTTCACAATTACAAACCAAACCTTCGGAATACATTAAGATTAATTAAAGCAGAATAGTTGCAACAATACGGCAAACGACGCAATCTCTTTTCACATTCTTTAGCAGCAACACCACGACCACTGATGGTAAACAGAGTCCTTTCGTTTACATTGTTGATTCGATGATGCTCGAGTTGACCGAGAGCGCCACCTAGGAGCAACTTTGGAAGAAAGGAGAGACGTGACCTCGAGTAGCATCAACCTGGGTTCACAGGTCAAATGCACCCCCACACGAATGGCGCGACAACCTGCCGAGGAATGACCGAGTACAAATAAACACAAATGAAGTGGAATTCATAAGTTTAATTTATCCAGATTGTGACGAGCATTTTCTTGCGAGATGGGAAAACCTTTACGATTGCGCTTCCACCAGGGTCACCAGCACAGCGTGGGAGATTGTAACCTATTTGTGCAGTTATTGCGTATTAAATTTTCTATGTTCAAATGGCTCCACAGTTTTAATTCAAATATTTTCAACTACATGGCAGACTAAATTAAGGAAAGATTAATACCTTGGTAACGAGAGGAAAGCTGCTCGACACCGCGATTCCTTCGCTTCTTTTCAGTCAAAAATTACATCCTTTGAAAAATGCAGCTTAATCCCAACATTTATTACAACAATTAGCTGCCGTTCCAATAGTTTAAGGAATTCAATATAGTCTGCTTAGCCGTATGCCAGCGTTTCGAAAGTTTATTTTCTCAGAGTCTGAAAATATTCAGGTCTCGTTCTCAGACACAGGCCAGTACGCCGGGGCATGTAGGTTACGAGATCTAAAACTGTTCTTTTCCCATCGAGGAAAAAATCTTTTGCAAGAATTCATGTCCTCAAGTTACGATTAGTTTACAGCCACATGGCAACTCAAACTGCGGTCCCAAATCATAGGCATGACCGCACCATGGAGTACAGTCGTCCCCCGCATAGCGCATTGTCAGTCCTACACTAAGGCCGTTCTAGGATAATTTCCCTCAAGCGACGTAAACTTAAGCCAATATCGAATAGCAAGATCTAGCATTAAATGTAGATTGACCGATCGTTGGAACGAATCTCTCACTCCAAGCGGGTGTTGATTGAAGGAGGACGTAGAGACGAGAGCCAGTTTTGGAGTTTCGAATATTGTCTCGGCAAAATTGCTAGAGGAGCTTTAATTTCTGGGGTAGTAGAAGCGGAAGCTGCGATGTAGAAATAGAAGTCATAGGCTGCATTTCTAGCCGTGTGGTTAAAAAGAGTGATACCAAGTAGCCTCGCACCTTTCCGATACACGCAATACTCCCGCACGCAACTTAGCAACACAACACAAGCTTTCGTCGATGTCCCTGACTAAGTTAGGCTTCACACACTACTTTAACGAGTTTTTCGTCAGCCAAATGCAGCTGACGCGAGTGCATTCTTGACTGAATGATCGTTTCGTCTATGTTACGACGGAGATTTTATACGTGTTGTGCTGAGAATATGCGCTGCAACTATGCTTTAGGCGACAGTGCTTGCACGTTCTCACTTTATACTCTCGAGTAATTCACTCTTGTTGGCCTGCAGTACAATTGCCGATTCATGATTTAGCGTCGGAGACTTTCAGGGTTCATGCTTACGGTTCTCAAGTTTCGAAGAAGCTTTTAGAGAAGGGTTCAGCAAAATCTTTCCTATCAATATATCTGCATTTAATCCAAATCTCGTTTGGTTTAGATATACCAGCACTTTATAAAGCGCCAGAGAAGATAAACTATACTTTAGTATTTAGCGTTACTAACTTCGGAGAAGAAAACAAAAATATATCAGTTGTTTTATTCCCGACTTCAAGGTACAACTTCATATTCAATGAAGATAATGTATGAAGTTAACATTGAGATACAAATCCGTTTACCAGCAACAACTTCACAAGATAAACTTCAAATATAGACAATTCCACAAGCTAAGATGCTCGTATTCTAAAATCGGGTCACAACGCGCCTCCCGATCACTCCACGCCGAGCTCCTAGAGGAAATACGCGAACGTTCAGCCTGGGCGAGGTGTGACGGGAAACCAATGCTCTGACAGGCCTGTAGACCACAATAGGTCTTCTGAAGTTCCTCCCATTTAGGTTTACGTGGTGCCTGGTCGGACGACGGCTATTACGCCAAATATCTCTGCGCGAATTCGAGAACGAACGAACGTTTGGAAGTTCATGAACGTTTCCTCCAACTGTACGCCTTTTCCTCGAGAACGGCTTCGAGCTTTCGAGACCTAAACTTTCGGACAAAGAAATTGCCTCTTCTAGCTCGTCAGTCGATGGATTGATGAGAATGTGTTGCTGTTCTGGTTCGGATGAGCTTTCCGATATTTTATCAAGCAAGATATCTTTCTCCATTGCCTCAGCAGGGGCACTCAAGACGGCGTCCAACATTTCATCATGCGTCTCGTAACTTTGAAATTCTTCCTCTACGTCGGGAAGACCATTCATGAAATCGTCGTCGTCCTCTTCATCTACATCTTCAGCCATTTGACCATCTAACGAAATTTCTTCATCTTCAGATTGAACCACTTCAATGTCAAAATCTTCCGAGTCTAGATTTTCTTCGGAGAAGATGCTAATGACCATTTGTGGCGATTGCGTATGCGGCCCCATTGAAGACATCATGAAGTCTTCAAAACTCTCGACCACGAAGTAGAGCCCGGGTCTACGTGGCACTGAACGAAAGTCTTCCCATGCTCTTCTCGAACATTCTTTACCAGAGCATCTAGAGTGGGATTCTTTGCCTTCCGTATGTCGATCGTTTGATTCTACTTCGGAACCAAATGGATCTAAGAATTCCTCAGAGTCTGTTTTAGAATCGATCACAGAATGATGCCTGGATGACCGTTTCTCCAAAGAACGAAGACGAGGTTTCTTTATGCCAGAAGTATTCGGTAGTTCGTCCACCCGAGGTGGAGATTTTTGATTTTTCGTCGTAGGTTCAGGATCCACTCTATGTACACTTCCGGTAGCTAACTCTGACGTCACAGGTCGAGTCGACGAGTCCTCGATAGACGGAGCTTCGGTAGTTTCCAAGCTGCCTTTCTGGTCGACTGATGCAGGGTCAAAGACCTTTGCATCTTGCCAGGCATCCGGGGTTTCTGAGGCTACCCTCAAGTACTTTATTTGAGATAGGGAACTTCCGTAGATACTCTCAGGATGCGAATCTGCCAAGACTTCTCCGGCAGTGAGTCCACCAGTCACCAACAGTGCTCCTGGAAAGGAACGGAATTTGTCATCTTAAAACAATTTTTAATTTCTATTCTGTAGAGCACCACCCATTAGTAGGTGTTACACGAGCGTAAGCAACTTGCAACCGGCTAGAACAACTCTAGTATTAATTTGAACCTTTCATGACTATACGCCTAGACTTCCAAAAATTTCCGATGGGTTCAATATCTACGATCCGTAAATATCAGGTCAATACTGCATACGTAAGCATCCTCAACCGTTTTGAGAGTCCCTTTACTCCAGGAGTAAAGAGTTCACAATACTTCTAGAATGAAGAGTTCCCAGTTTCAATGTATCTATCTAGTGAAATTTAGTAGATTTGGGTCACGTGATAAACGTACAGTTAGGAGATGAAGGTCTGGAATAACATTGCGGAGTTGTGGTCCAGTTAGTGAAACGAAACTTCATCGAAGATTCTTAGAAGTCACGAGATGAAGATTAGGAAATCCGTTTTCTTCATCCTTTAATGAAAAAAGTTTTCTGAACACGTACCGCATCTTTGAAGTCCTCCCCCGACTGAAGAAGCTTGGTCTAGTAACGTAGCTAGAGCTAGTCCACCTAACTTTCAGGTTCGATACCTGCTCGCCAAGGACAAGTCTGCTTTTAAGCGGTAAAAGGCAAACCATTTAATTTCTGTGTCCCCCCCAAAAAAACGAGCCTTCAGGTGCAGAATGACTACAACATTTGAAAAGATTGTAGGATGTTTAATATGGACGCGATGCATATCCCTCTATTTAGTGGATACTTAGGGCAGAGTGTACAGGTTTGAACCAAGATATGTCATTCAGTTCCAAGTTTAAAAAGTTGGATGTAAAGCCAAGACATCACAACATGCGGGTCAAAAGATAACCTATCGAGATCTATACGAACACTATAGAACCATCATTCGAGCAACCAGTGACAAACTTCCCAATTAAGCAGTTCAAAATAAGGTAGAGAATGTTCATGTTCTCCGCCATAACCGAGAGAACAGCTGTAAAATTTCGTTAATGAAAAATATTAGCATTTTGACAGTGCCAAATAATGTCTGGTAGAGCAGCCTCTCCGCAAAACTAAGAACGAAGGAAGTGTACTGCTTCCCAGGCTGAAGAGTCATTGTTGGCTTCAACTTCAGACAGCCGTCCAAAGCTTGGCACATGCAGAAGCCCAACAAATCCACTGGCCTTTGAACTATATGAAAAGTATGCTGGGATGGAACAGATCAACCTGAAAATTCAAAAATGTTTCCAAGACCAGTTGCCACGGATTGTGAAGTCGGAAACTCAACCTTTATACCTCTTGTTACATGCAAGCGCGATAGATTGTTCGGAAATATTTTTTCAGATTAAGAGGATTCCTTAGGGACTTAAGGACAAACTATAACGAAACCGTCCGAAAAATAAAAAGTTAGGTTATTAACTGAACGGCTACATGGGGATAGATAATTTGACAGATTTTACAATAAAATTCAAATTTTGTCTTCGAAAGTGCGAAGGAGGCCACGCATGTTTGAACCACAAAATCTATAAGTTTTAAATTAGAGATGAATTACACGTTTCTCAATTGTAGGGATCCCGATAACCGAGCGTACGAATCTGCAAGGACTTTTTAACCGCGTAGAGTTGCAGTTAACTTTAGAAAGAAGTCCCAACTTACTTTCACCTTAATTGAAATTCTACTTCAAATAGTTGATATCACTCAATACGGATAGTGCCGAAAGTTATGGCACATCTACGTTATGCTGGTTGAGATTATGACGAGAGACCATTTTAGCACAG
Organism: Orchestia grillus; assembly: GCA_014899125.1. Lineage (NCBI taxonomy): Eukaryota > Metazoa > Arthropoda > Malacostraca > Amphipoda > Talitridae > Orchestia > Orchestia grillus. The sequence goes on from VOMN01100380.1 coordinate 44,226, forward strand.
ATAGCTCTGCTGTGTAGGTGGTCATGGAGCTAATTGTGGCCAATTGACCACTCAACTTAAGATTGAGAGAAATCAGATTCGAACAAAACGTTACAAATATTTTAAGGCAGAGTTTCTACAAGTTTGTTTCAGAAGGAGATTGAAGACTACGAAACCTAAATAATGTTTCACACATAGTTAAATTTGAGGGTAGATTCTGAATTTGAAATTTCCCATAGATTCTGTATATGAAGGTGTACAGAAACTGCTCAAATCCATAAATTTTCTAGTTAAGCCCGACAATAATTGTAAAATTTATCCCCTAAAATAGTCCACATGTGTTATCCTTTTCCACGGACAAATTTGGGGTCCGCGTCTTCGTCCCTTACACCCTAACACCCTAACACCCTAACACCCTGAATTCTCATACAGCATCAAAGTTCATGAATATCCAGACACAAACTCCTGAAAACCTCTATTAAACTGCACCCTTACCAAAAAGAAAGAGCACTTACCAATCAAAGCCGCTATCCTTCCCAAAAACGAATCCATTGCGTCTATACAGAAACGTCTTCACACAGCGAACTGTATCTGCTCACTTCTGACGGACGCTCAGTGCAAGTAGGGTGCGTGCCCGCCAACTAAGGACCGAGACGTAATTGACACGGAGAGTGTCTCCGACGGTTGTGGTGTTCATCACAGGGCTGCGAAATTCATCTCCACTTCAGAAATTCATCAGTAGAAAGAATAGTATTATCGAAATTCTATTCAGCATAACAATTAGAGTTAGCTGGTAAAAAACGAACAAGCCAAAAAGAGCGATAATGATTAGAACTTCAACAGGGTTTGAAAAACGATTGGTTAAGGCGGGGTAGACTCAGGAAGTTCAAAATATCTCCACGTAGATGAGCATATGGAGTTATTGTTTGGAATTCAAGACTCAAGTAATGCAAAGGTACGTTTTTTGCTGCAGATATTTGCTGCAAAACACACAACATGAAATACCACAAACATTCAATCTACAAAACATACAACATGAATGGTAGACATGCGTGCAAAGTCGTTCAGAATGAGATGTGGAAAGTTGCGAAGGTAAAGCCAGAACGGAGCTTCGTGGCTCTATAGAGTCCACAATTTAAAATGTGTGACTTTTAACGCTTGAAACTGCATTTTAATATTGCACTTCCCCTTCCATTTTTCGTCTTGAAGTCTGTCGCAAAACTTAAATTACCACGTGAAAATTTGGGATAAAATGATACAACTTTGTGCTAGTTGTGGTCGATTAGCTGATGTACTTCTCCTTACGCCTTAGGACTTTCTGATACATCTAAGTTCATCTCACAAGCTCATGGTAGTTAGAGTAGATACATATTTACATGCGCACGGCTCAATTACAAGTAATTAATGTTCATATGGCTTATGATCTTGATATTCCTGAATAGCTGTAAGTGGGTTGCGCAGGAGAAAAGAGTTGTACATTTTTTTTGTTTCCCCATAACTCAGGTACCAACGCGTTTAGCTTGACCAAAATGTGCATGCACATGAACTATAAGAGACTGTATCATTTAAAATTAGCAAAGTTTGCCTTATAATAATCGTTTCTCAACCTTTCTTGCTTTTTCGTAACATTTCTTTCTAACTTTTTTCCCCAGAATAGAGGTAAATTGCCACAGCCCCCTGATGAAATGCGGTGTGGTGAGTGGTTAAACTAATGGAAGCTGCTTTTTTAATTGCAGATATTTACTACAAAATACATAACATGAAATGCCACAAACATACAATCTACAAAACATACAACATGAAATCATTCGGTCTACAAAACACACAACATGAAGTGCCACAAACATTTGGTCTGCAAAACCCACAACATGAAATGACACAAACATTCGGTCTACAAAACGCACAAAACATTTGGTCTACAAAACACACAACATGAAATACCACAAACATCCAGGCTACAAAACACACCACATGAAATGCCACAAACATTCAGTCGGAAACGCAATTCTGACAATCAGAAATATTGTTCTTTGCATGAATGTCCATGCAGGCATCGTGGGCCAGCGTCCGCATGATGCACAGACGGTCCATTGTTCTCCTGCCTACTGTCACCGTGTGGTTCAAGGCACAACCATACGTAAGTTAACCATTTAATAACCATTTCCCTGTTGTTAAAAAAAAATTGCGAACAAAAGTCAATAAACTGGATCTTGTCTACAGAGTTTGGTTAACTCAAATGCATGTAGGTAGATTTAGCTCAAGACAGTGCTTGTGTAATGACGCTGAGGCTGGTCATTTAGCCTTCAAAAGCCACAATAATAATCGCCATGACGCTCTCAGATAGAAACCCCAAAGGCAGCCCAGAAATTTACTCTGTAACAACGTGCTCCAATCCCTGTGTAACACCTTCCCCCTCCCCCCTCACTACAGGAACCCTACGCCCTCGTTACCCCGCTGTTCTAACCTGAGCGACAGCAGGCACATTTGCAAGAGGAGTGGACACAGCGTAACATATCAATAAAATTAAAATTTACAATGTGTGGGAGGTGGAGAGCTAAGTAGATACGGAAAATTACTCAGAAGGAATTGAATCAAATGAGAAAAGATACTTCGAAAACTCTCCAGGGCGTGGAAACGCCACCAACAAACAAGCGAAGGTAGTTCGTTGCGTGCAGAGATGTAAGAATTAGGATCAAAATCGGTCACGGAAAACGAATCGGTGCACGGTCGCAATGTACCCCGCTTAGCTCTTTGCCCTGGCTTGCCCTGCCACAGGCTTAATTTTGAATGTAGGGTATGTGAAACGTATTTTAAATATCTACTCGCGAAGACGCGTTGGAAACCCGTGTGTTGAAATGAACACAGAAAATAGGTATGTTAGAGAGTAAAAATAAGGGCTTGTTCCATTAAACACTTAAATCTATTAAAACAATAATGATCAGAAATTACCAGTAGCCCTCAGGGGACAAGTCCAAACAATGTGAATAAAATGAAATGCAAGCATCACTTGAACGGATAGGCATGCGCTCTTCACATTGAAGCTTCGCGCTAGGTTCCACCTGTTGCATATCAGCTTCATGCATCACAAGTATAGGTCTAGCAGAACACTTACACCTGTGGCATGCAGGTACTCAGGACCTAATCAAATCACCGACCTGCTGATACCGGCTGCATGCACCCCAAGTAGGTGTAGGTGTAGGCAGAGTTCAGTCCCACAAGTAGGGTAGAGCGCTCCGGTGCAGTGTGAGGGCTGCCGCCGTGGCCACTGCCGCCCTAAATATAACTCCACCCACAGTGGCTCAGCTCTCGCTACCAAGACGCCTGTGTCGTGAACAATGCTCCTAAATACTTATCTAGGGGCAGCTGGCCTGCGTTATGGCCCTGTTATAAGGACGGTTATGGCGGGGCCTAGCCTGGTGCTGCCCTCAGTTGGGGCAACGGGGGTGTGGTGCAATTAACACGGTGCACAGCTGAAGTGCGGTTTGGGGTCCTGAGGTGCAACATACGATTTTGTGTTGCACTTAAAGAATTTGAGGCGCAAGAAGTGGTCCTGAGGTGCAACATACGATCTTGTGTTGCACTTGAAGATTCTGAGGTGCAAGAAGTGGTCCTGAGGTGCAACATGCGATCTTGTGTTGCACTTAAAGATTCTGAGGTGCAAGAAGTGGTCCTGAGGTGCAAGAAGTGGTCCTGAGGTGCAACATACGATCTTGTGTTGCACTTAGAGATTATGAGGTGCAAGAAGTGGTCCTGAGGTGCAACATACGGTCTTGTGTTGCAATTAAAGAATTTGAGGTGCAAGAAGTGGTCCTGAGGTGCAACATACGATCTTGTGTTGCACTTATAGATTATGAGGTGTAAGAAGTGGTCCTGAGGTGCAGTTTGTGATCCTGCAGTGCAATATGTATCTTGATATGTAATATGTGGTTATACGTTACAGTTTGTAATCCTGAGGTGCAATTTTCGATCTTGAGGTGCAATGTACGACCATTTGTTACGATTTGTAATACTGAGATGCAATTCCGATCTTGATGTACACTAAACGATCCTGTTGAAATTAGCCATAATTAAAATGTTGATTGAAATAAAGTTCAGAAATCCATGCCTGTGATTTCTAACTGATATAACACCTGTGGTAATAAATTGCTGAAATTGCGTTACAATTTGCGACCCTGTGTTACAATTTGTGACCTTGTGTTACAGTTTGTGACCTTCTGTTACAATTTGTGATCTTATGTTATAATTTGTGATCCTGTGCTACAATTTGAGATCTTATGTTACAATTTGTGATCCTGTGCTACAATTTGTTATCTTATGTCACAATTTGTGACCCTGTGCTACAGTTTGTGACCCTGTGTTACAATTTGTGATCTTGAGTTACAATTTGGGATTTCGTATCACAATTTGTGATTCTGTGTTACGGTTTGTGATAAGTGTTACATTTTGTGACCTTGTGCTACAATTTGTGATCCGGGGTTACACTTAGCGATTTTGTGGAGAAATTTACGATTCGAAGGTACAATAAAAGATCATGCGTTTTATTTTTTATCCTGATGTAATGTAAATAATCTTGTGCTACAATAATGGATCCTGTGCTACAATAATGGATCCTGCGTCACAATAATGATTCTTGTGCTACAATAATGGATCCCGTGCTACAATATTGGATCCTGCGTCACAATAATGGTTCTTAAGCTACAATAATGGATCCTATGCTACAATATTGGCACATGCTTTACAATAAAGGAGATTGTGTTACAATTTAGAATTCTGAAGTACAATTTATGACCCTGATGTACAACAAGGGATCCTATGTTGCGGTTTTAAATTATATAGTGTTAAAATTTGTTATCCTGAGATGCCCTTTGATAACCTGAGATGTCTTTTGTTATCCTGAGTTGCCCTTTGTTAACCTGAGATGTCTTTTGTTATCCTGAGATGCTCCATGTTATCATGAGATGCCCCCTGTTATCCTGAAATGCCCCTTGTTATCCTGAGATGCCCTTCGTTATCCTGAGATGCCTTTGTTATTATGAGATACCCTTTATTATCCTGAGATGCTCCATGTTATCCTGAGATGCCCCTTGTTATCCTGAGATGCTCCATGTTATCCTGAGATGCTCCATGTTATCATGAGATGCCTCTTGTTATCCTGAGATGCCCCTTGTTATCCTGAGATGCCCCTTGTTAT
>VOMN01100383.1:0-23502 GCA_014899125.1 Orchestia grillus
TGGTGCAGTGCGAGTGTGGTGCAGTGCGAGTGTGGTGCAGTGTGAGTGTGGTGCAGTGTGAGTGTGGTGCAGTGCGAGTGTGATGTAACATAGAAACTAACATACACCAACAAGAGATCAGTACTTGCTGAATTAATTTCAACTAATGTTCCAACATGTGTTCCGAGTACAAACACCGCTCTTGATAGACACGTGCCATATTCACCCTGACCTCCAACGCGGTTATCAAGAGGATACCCTCAACGCGACCAACCTCAGAGCTCACGACTCCATACCCTCAAGCCTGATCAACACTACAATGGCGATGGAGCAGTTTTCGATACCATTCCATTATTGTGATAGGACCATATCGAACCCATAGAAGCATATGATGCGATGCAGTCGTAAATCTACGGTAAAATCCACACTTTGGATCTAATGTGATCCCGACCGCCTTCAGAGGAGGACATTCTCCAGCCGTCGTAAAAATGTTAACAATTTATCCTCGATCTCAGAGTTACAAGCGAGCGTGTTTTATTTCACTCGAGCGTTGACCCAAAACATTTGAAGCGAGAGAACAAAGATACTTCTTCCATCAAGATATTTGTTTTATAATTAGGAGCGGAGGAACATACAAATGTGAATTATTTATACATTTGAAGCTTTTATTAACGCAACAATTGGCGGGAGAGAATATCGGCAGCCATGAATATTGGAATTCCCGGTGCGCGACCGTACTGCACTTCAGGATCGGACATTCTGGCCAATAAAATGCTTATTCAGGCCAACAGATTTCGTCCATTGCATCCGGTAGCCCTTGATGTGCAGTGTTCGCAGATGAGGTCACATGTAGATGAGAGGTAACAAATGGACAAAGGTTAAAACACATCAAATTAACGAAGGCGGTCAAAAATAAAATAACAATCAGCTCAACAAACACTGAATTCCACGAGTGTCAATCTGGTGGGTGAGTGATGAGAATAGAATAACTGCTCTTACAGCCAATCAACAACCTGTAATAACACACAACACAGGGTACGTCAGACAGAAAACAGGCCGAGCCGCTCTACATACAGAACACCGTCCGCTGGGGGCATCGCAACGCGAGCAAAGGAAAGGTTAACTGTCTATACACCGAATGTGTCTGACTGAAGGCGTCAATACAACACCCGAATTTGTCAATACACACACCGAACGTGTGACACACCAAATGTGTCAATACAACGCAGAGAGTATGTCAATACAATGCAGAGAGTATGTCAATACAACGCAGAGAGTATGTCAATACAACGCAGAGAGTATGTCAATACAACGCAGAGATTATGTCAATACAACGCAGAGATTATGTCAATACAACGCAGAGATTATGTCAATACAACGCAGAGATTATGTCAATACACACACCGAGTATGTCAATACACACACCGAGTATGTCAATACACACAACAATCAGCAGACACCGAGACAACAGGTCAAACAGTACACGCGCACCACAGCCACATCTACCCACCGCACGGAAGTGGACTACGCCGCTCGCTGCCAGGTAGACTGAATACCGCGTCAGTGACGAGCTATCGATTCACTCTCGTGTGCAGTTTTCCTGAGGGGAAATCTGTGATTTTGGCACACACAGCCTTCGACCATGAAGCACAAAACGAGGAAATTAGTGGTTCTATTGGCCATATGAGAAGGATGGTCGTCGAGTCGGAAGTATTAAAGAGGTTGTGTCTGTACGCTTACTATACGAATTGAAATTTTACGTGCTTTGCGTATACGTTCATTTATTCATCCATTTTTCCTTTAGTTATTTAAATTCATTTAAGCACTCACTAATGACACGCGCGCGAGGTTTTCAGGATTACCAAGCATTTACTGCACCTAAGTATTTCGATGTCAAAGCAGATAAAATCCCGACTGATGCATTACTAAACACCCACGTCACGTTAATACTTCACCGATTAACTTGTGAACAAAATACGAAAGCGGTACACAATTCTCTGGTTCAATCCCTCAAAACTGTGGCTAACTATGAACATATTGATAAATGAAGAGCATTTCACATGGCCCAAAGAATCCTTGAAGTAAATTTTTGGGAACGCTGGCCTTGGACACAATGGTGTGCCGTCTTTTCGCCGTTACAACGAATTTCTCTCACCGTCGATACAGCAATGTACCATCGTATGTAGGCGCTGTAGCAACACTTACTCCTCTTTAACTACTCTTACCCTTTTATGCCAAATTATTTTCCGATTGATCATATTTCCAAAAAAATATAGTTCCTTTTGAAGGCATATTAATACTTGAAGGAAACAAAAATGGTAGGACAACATTTCCAGCAGGTTGGTTCAAACAAACATAGCGCGTGGAAAACCTATTGTATAAAGCGTACCGAATGTGGGACGTGGGGGAGGAGAATCAACAGGACTCAACTAGTCATGACCCGAGGATGGAGGGCTTGGGGAGCTCTAATTAAAACGTTCATTAACCGGTGAACGTTTCCCGGACAACACTACATAAGAGGATTTGTGTTCCTGGCAATTGAATATTATTTTCTAACACTTTATTGCCAAAAAATCCCATTATTCCCATGAAGCCTTGCTACTGTATTATACTTATTTCTGGTAATATTTTGAACAACGGCAGATTTCAAAGCTCATCGACCTGACGAGAGGAGAAAATTTCAAGGATCAATTCTGATTTGGGTTTAGTTTCAAAGAAACGGGAAATTATGGTTTTGCACTACGAACATGACTAAGGCAAAATCTCGTTACGAGACGTTACGAAGCGTTACGAACGACATTTTGGCAACAGGAGTTGAGATGAAGCACCGAGTGGCATGGGTACTGAGGTGCGAGGGCAGCGCTGCAGGCAGTCTGAGGAATACTCTCCTGGAAAGGGAGTCGCAAGATACTCCAGGGCATTCACAATAAGGATGTTCTCAAAACAATGATACTCAGAGAAAGAATAATCGCAGAATACTCAAAGCAATGATATTCATTGTGATACGCATAGGGCACGCAATGCAAGGGTGCTCCCAAAATACGCATATCAATTTTGGGATTAGATAATATTATTCATTAGTTTAAAGCTCCCTGGATACTCCTAAGATACACATACGACACCACAGGGATACACATACGACACCACAGGGATACACATACGACGCTGTAATGATACACATAGGATACACTCGGGATACGTATAGGATACTCACAGGAGAGGACTGGCGAGCCAGCAGTCTGAGGGGCGGAGAGCACAGCTCGCACAGTGGGACGAGGGCGCCGGCGCTGGACGATCTCCGGGCGTTGTGTCTGGAGAGAATGGAGGCCACATGGGTCGAACTGGGAGAAGCGGAGCGCAAGAAGAAATTGTTGACGGCGGCTGGAGTCCAGTGGCCGGAGCAAGATTGGGCGGAGCTCGGCAACCAACACCCGTCAGTCGTGTGGTAATGACGGTGATGGTGGTGGTGGTGGAAGCAGGGTGCTGACGTCGTCCAGCTGCTGCTGAACACCTTCGATAAACAGGGTTCGCGGCATCTCCTTAGCACTTCCTTCATCATTTTCATCTCCATGGCGTGGTGCCTCTCGATTTCCCTACTAAATTCTTCTCTTTCGAACAGGGGCTCTTGGGATGTGCGTTTTGCAAAACGGTACGCCGAGAGACTTTATCGTTCATTAACTACGAGGGCTCAAGAAAAAGCTAAGCGTAGAACGTGTTCAAAAGGGTTTGCTCTTTCGATTTGTCATACATGTTCGTGATCATTTCCATGGACTTTGATCGAATTCGCCGGAGTCGTTATGAGTCGGGCGTGACTTCAGCTTGCGGTACACAAACCTCATCAATTTCATCAGTGATGGGTGGAAACAGCAGATTTACTATCCACTGTTTTTTCAGAACCAACAACACTCACGCGATGACTTTTATCTACAATTTTCACTGACTTTTACTCGTCAGGAGAGCAGTTCGCGGGAAGGGCACTTGCACTGCGCACATACGATTATAAACATGTGCGTGTGCGGTTCTTTCAAGGGTAACAAATTTATTCGATCAGCAATTAAAAAACTAACAACGCACATGAAAGACAACGGGTGTCATGCAGCAGTAGCAAGCAGTGCACGTCTACGACACGCTAGACATTAACAGAACGTATCCTCTGCTCTCACAACCGTGTTACCGGCATACACTTCTAGGTCCTTCTCTGCAAAGAAGCCAAATCGCACTTTTTATCATGTTATTTAGCAAGGGATCGGCTAATTCGATCAGTCTCAAGCGACGATTTATTCAAAGAAAATTAAGAAGAGTTCGTTTACAACTAATGCGGAGCTGAATAATTGAGCGAAATTTCAACTACGGAAATGAAGGATGGGATACAAGGCTACTACACTCGTCTTTGGCACAACAATCTGCACATGGAAAGAAGCAAATTAATACATTTCGTTCAGACGAAGTATTAATCAGGGAGAACACGTCTTTAATATAGATACATATGATACTAACGTAACGGTTCTAAAACAATTCACCCAAGATGAAACAATTTAGTCATTCACACTAGAGTTGAAAACTCGCTTTAAATTAACCGTCCATAGTTTCATATTCTAACACCATATAGAAAAATTCTACTACACGAAGAAACTCGCCAGATATAAATTAAACAAATACACAACGTTACGCACTTTCATGGCAAAAACCCAATTATAAATAATATATAATCTGGTCAAAATTAAAACAAACATTCTGAACGTCCTACCGGAAAAAAAACAATACAGTAATTAAGTACAATGCAATACAAATTACAATACAACAATAAAGTACAATGCAATAAAAATTACAATACAATACAAATTACAACACAATGCAATAGAAATTACAATACAATAATTAAGTACAATAATAAAGTACAATCAAGAAGAACAGTTACTCTGACAAGATACTCTTCAGTCGCACAACATTTCGGCCATTTCAAAAATTCAAACTTCTATTCTGAATCCAAAGTTCTCAGAATACTGGCCACGCAGAAATAAAACACAAACAAGCCAGTGTGGTGGATACGAGCTTTATGTATTTTTGTGATGAAAGAGTTTTCAAAAGAGATTTTACAAATATTTCTTGGAATATTTCGAGAGACTTTTTAAAAGCCTTTTCATTAGCTTGCGTTGTTAGCGTAGCAGTAAGAGCTACAGAATGCCAACATCACTACAGGACAGTCAACTTTGCATGAACTACCCAACTCATCCAAGATGCAACAAAAATAAACTTTCGCCCACGCATTTCGTTCGCGTCGACGCACACGCACAGCGTCGGCACACAAAACCATAGCTGAGCATCGCCGCCTTTTCGTGTACCCTGAAAACGAGGTTGATCAGAGGCAACTCGAAACAGGAAGGCGCCATTGAATTCCAAATGGACGGCCAACTTTGTAGAAGAAATCGTATTTTCAAAGAGAGCTCGACAAAAGGCAGAATACAAATGGTGGGCTACCCCCAATCTGGACAGGAAAAATGCTCGAGAAAGATACAAGTTTCGATAGTTTTCCGTCAAATCGCCAATAAGAATGCATGGACACGGCACGGTATGAACGCCAGCGCAACGAATACCTGAAGCTTTATTCGGCCCGCTGAAGAGACGAAATGCACGTAATTTCGTGCGTGCATTGGATCGCAATGGAGCGTTTGCAATGCCAGATGGAACAGTTCTTGAAGTCCAAAGCGCGACGAGAATTACTTCACTTTGGCACGTCCTGAAGCCAACTCTTAATACAACAACGAAAATTATGTAAACGCTGATATTTTTTAACAACGCCTACAGCAGAGCGCCTTCATCCAAGAGGACTTAATACAGCGAATTTTTCTCAGGAACTTATAGACAATAAACAGAATTCACGAATTTGAGCCTGTCATTATGAACTCACAGGTCTCAAATCGTACCAGATTCCAATCGCAACTAGCACTTGTTACTTTTAAATTAGGGCACTCGACGGCACGCAACGACGATAGCTCAAATAGACGCCTTGAAAAGGACGTGCAGCATCACTACACACTACAGGCAAGCAACCCCACCAGTACACTTTACGTGCTGCAACGCACAAGCAGCCACCCAGAGAACAGCACAAAACACCACTCGAGCACAACACAAGTCACCTCTGTCCAGTTGTGTCCGTAGCCGCCGCGCAGCTCATAAGGTCACCATAAATCATTCCAAACGGCATTGCCAGCGAGAAAAACGAAGTAAACGTGGTGGAATGGACACACGGAATGATCAGCAGCGCCTGCAAACGTGATCTTTGCTCACGATATCCACCCCCGTGAACTTCTTTCAGAAACCCGAAAACTGGCGGGGAAAGCTATAATATGTACTACCTTTTTTCGGGTAGTTTGCGAAGCCTATTTCCAATTTACAAAGCAGGAGAAATCGTACAAACAAAATTGCTTCAAAAACAATTCTGATGTTTGCTCGAAACTTGCGCGGAATATCTCGCCAACATGCAAACAGAAGAGCCGTTTGAGCTCGAGCTCCAGCCCCGAAATAAACGACGTGAGATCGTTCCCTAGAAGGGGAGCCAAACCTCCCATGCGAGGGGTTCCCTTCACACCCCAATTGAGAGCGTACGGGTCCATCGCACCACCATCAATAGCTGGCGTCACCGAGGCAAAAGTCAACAGAAGTCTCTCAAAAAAGGGGGGACGAAAAACGAGATACGGAACGAAAAGAGGCTTGATGTTCGAAACGTAAAGACCAGGTTTGAAATTTGGCTCATTTTGATAGATTAAGAGCAAAATACGTTTCGAATTCGAAAGCAAAAACCAACTGCACAGGGAGTTTCGAAAAACGGAATCAGTTTCCGTATAAGAAATTTTTTGAGAGCTACGTGCTGTTGTATCGTAAAGTTATAATAGGTTCAGTGGACTATAGAACTTTGACGTTACTTTAACAGTACTACATATTTCGGGGCTCTGTAGCTATGTACCCAGCGGGCTTGCCTTCTAATGAAGGCAAGGTTCGATCCCGGGCGTGCGCTAGGATACAACTACATGGGTCACGAAGTAGTTTCCTTGGGAGAGGAAGATTCTGGGAACGCGGGGAATATCACTGGGGTAAATGGTTGCATGAAGAGAATAGACCTTCGGGATTTTCCATTCCATTATAAAGGCTACCAAAGCGAAACTGGGATGCCATACTAGGAATAATGTTTTTAGTGAATGGGTATAATGAAAAATATTTCTTTGAAAAACCTGCGCAATAACATAAGTCGTCCGGCATTATACACGAAGAAATGACAGATGCAAAATGATCTCTCCAGAGAAAAACCCTTGCAAAAAAATGCAAACGGGTTTTCCATTTAAAAAGGTTACAGATAGTAAAATCGGACTCATTTCTCAATAAAAACTCAAGAGTAAAATGAAAAAATGGGCTCACCACTCAATAAAACCCGAGCATTAGATGAAGAACAATATCTCACGATTATCACTCAATAAAACCCCGAGCATTAGATGAAGAACAATGTGTCACGATTCTTATCACTCAATAAAACCCCGAGCAATACATCAAAAGCACAGGCTCGTCACTCAATAAAACCCCGAGTAATACATCAAAAGCACAGGCTCACTCAATAAAACCCGAGCAATACATCAAAAGCACAGGCTCGTCCCTCAATAAAAACCAGAGCCCCGAAACCCAGCCTTGGGCCCATTGGAGAGCTGCTGGGCCAGGCAATCACGCAGAGTGCATTAGTTCAATAATCGAGTCTAGAAGAACGTCAAGCACATCGTCGGCATGGCTTCGGTCCCACATCCGTTGGTATCTATTGGCTCTCTTAGGCTGGGATCCGCTAGCATTATATGTACAGGTCATATCCTGCATACTAAGTACGCATCCTACATACTTAGGATTGGCCCGACAAATTGCGTTTTGGCGCTTAGTCGTGATCAGCTCGCATTGCATACTTGGTATCCAACATACGATTGGCCCGACAAATTGCGTTTTGCTTAGGATCAGATCACACTTTATCCGGGGTATGAAAAACACTCAAGTACGTATCCTGCATACGTGAGACGGGCCCAGACAAATGGTGGCCGTGCATCTGAGAAGATGGGATGGGCGCAGAGTTATTGAGTGATCCATTCAACACCAATGTAGGAGGTCATAAAAGACGTTCATAGGGAAGGAGCCTATAATCGAGTAAGATTATTTGTTAAATTAATGGACGTCTTTGGAAAATAGTTTAACCCGAACTCGACGCGAATAATCATAAATGTTTAAAGCAATGTGAGGTGCCCTCAAAAAAATCCCCTTTTTTAAACGAGTATGTAAAACTAATATAAATGAATGATTTCGAAGAACATAATTCCGTTCGTCATTTCTGCTGTATACATGTTTAAATGTTATAAGATTTCGCTAGATATAGTAATCTTTGCAATGAATTGAGTGAAACTGTTAGAGAAGAACAAGAAACAGAAGAATCACATGAAGTATCACGCAAACTTTTTTACATGTACACAAAACAGTGTATAAGGTAAAAACAATAAATTCAAATAATCTAATTGCCTATACCTTATGAAAAATTATATTATTAATAAATAAAACTGTGGTACAGTGACAGGCAAAACAGTATTTTAGAATAAAGATTTAGAAAATAAAAGTTGAATTAAAACGATAAATAACACAAAATATCAGTAGTCAATAATTTTACACAAATATAGCAGTGAAAAATATACAATGAACACAAACAAGACGAAGGATATGAAATTGAAAAATCAAAAACGTATCTTAAAATTACGTACTAGAGCACGATAACATTCACCATTTAATCGCTCAACAGACTCACCATTCAGTCGCTCAACAGACTCACCATTCAATCGCTCAACAGACACTGATCGATCAAAAAAAACATCAGAACATAGGCACTATCATCACGACGTTCCTTTACTTTGAATTTCAAATGAAGAGAAGTTTAGGGTCAAAATGCTCGAGCAAATTTTGGAGAAACAAACAAACTTGAGCACCACAAGTTCGGCGATAAGACAAAGAACAAACCCCCAACTTGGACACGCAGTACACAACTCAATGGATAAGGACGGGGCCAGCTCGTAACGTCGGCCTCTCACGGCTCCAAGATAAGATTTCCACAGCCGTGGGTTGTAAGATTTCAACAGCCGTAGGTTGTAAGATTTCGACAGCCGTAAGTTGTAAGATTTCGACAGCCGCAAGTTGTAAGATTTCCACAACCGTAAGTCGTAAGATTTCGACAGCCGTAAGTTGTAACATTTCGACAGCCGTAAGTCGTAAGACTTCGACAGCCGTAAGCTGTAAGATTTCGACAGCCGTAAGCTGTGCTCGTCGGTCACTGCGGAGACGCAAGGTTATGGGGCGGCTCGGAGAGGGAACGCGAGCGGGGCGGTAGGCAGGTGAACGCTCTCTCGTGCTGCATTGGGAGAACATTTGCAAGTTCCGGCTGATAAAAAAAGACCGATTTAATTCTAAATGTGGCTAAATTTACCCGAATTTAATACATTTAGCCGACAAAAAATACGGTATAATTTGGTCAAACAGATGACAGAATTCAATCAAAACGATGGCAGTATTTGGTCAAAGAAGCAAAATTGGAGCAGCAATAATTTAATGGCAGCACAACCAGCAGCACCAGTACCACCAGCAGTACCAGTACCACCAGCAGCACCAGTACCACCACCAGTACCAGTACCACCACCAGTACCAGTACCACCAGCAGCACCAGCACCACCAGCAGTACCAGTACCACCACCAGTACCAGTACCACCAGCAGTACCAGTACCACCACCAGTACCAGTACCACCAGCAGTACCAGTACCACCACCAGTACCAGTACCACCAGCAGTACCAGTACCACCAGCAGCACCAGTACCACCAGCAGTACCAGTACCACCAGCAGCCAGAGGAGACTGGCGACGGCGCTGCGCTACATCTGCTTTAAGTAAGTCCCTGCACTGGAGACAGATGTAGGGAGGCAGCAGCTGCAGCAGCTGTGATATGCTGGAACGTCTCGAGTCTCGTCTCACTCACGACGCCAGAACGTCTCGAGTCTCGCACGATGCCAGAACGTCTCGAGTCTCGCACGAGAGAGAGCCATGAAGACTGTGCTGCCAAGTTACAAAAAATAAGAGTTTCCTCAAGTCAACCGCCTCATGGAGCATTCATTAAACGTCATCATTCGTCTCCAATGTTCGAAACGAACAACGGGATCGCACTTAACCGTTACCTAATTTTGCACTGAATACGGCAACGGATAGCACTGTATTTGATAACTACTCCATGATCAACCCATACGTGGCGTGGGAACACCGCTAACTACTCCATGATCAACCCATACGTGGCGTGGGAACACCGCTAACTACTTCATGATCAATTCATACGTGGTGTGGGAACACCGCTAACTACTCCATGATCAATTCATACGTGGCGTGGGAATACCGCTAACTACTTCATGATCAATTCATACGTGGTGTGGGAATACCGCTAACTACTCCATGATCAATTCATACGTGGTGTGGGAATACCGCTAACTACTCCATGATCAATCCATACGTGGTATGGGAACACCGCTAACTATTTCATGATCAATCCATACGTGGTGTGGGACACCGCGACACCTGGCAGAACGACCTGGGCGCTGTGGACATTCAGAGTACCTGATACTCGACAGTAGCAGGCTCATGTTAGAGCTTAGCGCCATTTTGGACGATCGGAAATGCTGACACTCTCACATTGTTGGTCCTGTCAACCTGATATTTAACCTTTAGTCGATTCATATCTGCGATTTCTCGTACCGATTTTGCAATATGATGCACCGATTTATAACGCGATAATTCATATCGATTTATCGGTTTATATGAAGCTCAGGGACATGTCGTACGTAGTTCAGAAGTAACTAAGCGCTGAATAGGAAACGCTGACGCCCGCACATTTTACCTCCTTTCAGTGACGTAAAAAGGGAGCAGGGAGCTCGAAGCCCCGTCCTGTCAAAAGACACTCTCGTATATTAGCTATTGGTCTCAGGAAAGCGCCATTGCTGGGCGGACGGAAAAGAACATACCTCGTCAAAAATACGAACTTTATTCAACATTTCACCAGATGTCTCAAAGACAGATGTAACTTGCACACTGGGTAAGCGCAGAAAGTCGGCTATTGCAAGTAAATTTACAGTATTTTTCATTATTTTAACTGATAGATATATGTTCTAGACTCGTAGAACTCCAATGGGAAAATCCCATTTCCCGGGGCTTAGGAAGAATGGAACAACGATGAGACGGGGCCCTATCACAGCTAACACTCCTACCAGAATATCTGGTAGTGTCGCAAAAAACTACAGAGCAGCAATGAGAGGTTCTCGTTAGGGCATTGTAGAGTGCCTGCACCTGAAACTTCGCCAAAAGAAGCAGGGATCATTTCCTCCGTTCTTTTCTCTCGCCAATCGCCGTTGCTCCAGGGACGCTAATACCAATCGATAAAAGTTCGCCGACCTACAGCAGAGGAGTCGTGTAGCCCGATGAAGACATTGCACCGGAAATGTTCAATATTGCAGGCCCTCAAAAATGTACGGCTGGAAAAAGCGCACACATCGAACGCGGAATGCAGATTTACAGCGAAATTTAGGAACAAAAAACGGCGGCTGGAGGAAATTTTCAAGAGCACGAACGAACAGATCGCGCAGCTGTAATATGGCACGCGTCGTGTCTGACAGACACTCGTCGAGGTGTAGTTCCTGTGATAACGATAAAGATAAAATTAAGAAATTTTACTAGTCGTAGTGGCAGATTACCCTTGTACTGCCCCACGTACTAAATTTGATACAATAAATACTTAATTACATGTATACGCTGTGAGTGTTTTTGTATAAAAAAAATGCAATCTCTCAGCAGGAAATATTAGCCTAGTTTATGTTTTTCACTCACTGTAGCATTATCGTGCCTTCAGGAGAAATGTGCATTATAGGATTAAATGTTCGTCAAGTAGGAGATAATTTGGGGCCTGATAATTATAATGGAAACTACCTCAAGTCGTCGGACTCCCATGAGAAGTTAAGTTGATCGTAACTTTGATGTAAAGAAAGACATTTTAGCGGAAACTCAAGAAAAATGCTTTAAAAACCTTTGACCGGACAGCCAATCACAGTGACGGGATTTGTTGACATCGTAGCTGCAGGTCACGTAATGAGACGTCGACCAAATGATAGCGAGAACAGAACTATGGAGTTCATGATGTACAGCCGCCTAAGAAAAGAGGTATATTATGTAACGAAACTAGATTCTATTATTACCGTAAGGGCGGGCTGTTTCAGTACGTTGTATATAACATACAAATTTGGTAAGGGTGTTTAGTGACCAGTTTGAAGTGAAATTCGTTATGCTTGTCAATTGCACTAAGTGGGAGGCCGCTTAAATATCTTTGTTAATATTTTAGAACTTGCTATTATAATTTCAAGCAAGAAATATTAGCATCCATTACATTTGTTTCTATCTTTTGTTACATAGATAATCACTCTTTAAAGGACATTACTCATTCAAGATCATATTCCTAATTAAATTTGATGATTAGATAGTTCAAATCGATACACTTAGGCCATGCACGACCCATTATGTTCATGGAAGATATATGGTTGGTCATCAATATCGATTGTAGTAAAAGGCCTATGAGACATGGTAACTTAAACTACGCAACATAACTGTCTACAGAACGAGTTATTTTTTAATATCAAAGTTGAAATAAATCGATAAATAGATAAAGAGTAATAAAATATTAGTCAAAAACTTGATATCATTAACTACGTGCCTCCGCGTCAAAATTTTCTCCATTAGAATACACTGAATTCAATGAGAAATCAAGTATCTTTTTTCTCACTACGAAATAGACACAACTTTAGAAGATATCATAATCACAGCCATCACATTAACGGCAAACAAATTGCAGCAATCGCAATGAACACCTCGAGATCATCACGTACGTTTAATACAATTCCACGACGAAAAAACAGCAAGAAAAGTCGCTTGCAAATTCATCATTGTTCATTAAATTTCACGAGCTCTGGCAGCAGCTCATGTGGGGCTGCACCTCCACTGGCGTGCGCTGAGGTGTCGTAAACTTACGAAAAATCTTGAGCATAATTGTGTTTGGTTACTGTAGTACACAAGTGCTACGTACTATATAAACTTACGAGAAAATCTTGAGCATAATTGTGTTTGATTGCTGTAGCACACAAGTGCTACGTACTATATTAATTATAGTAGTAAGTGCTATGTGCACTTAGTGTATATTAATATTATAGTAGCGAGTGCTAGGTGCACTTAGCTGGAATCGTGCTGCGACGCCACCATCAGACCGCTGTGGCCTCGTCACTTCGGATTATCCTGCCATTGGACAGTAACGGCTCAAGCCACCATGACTCAAGGAAGTGAGCCAAAAAAAACTAAGAACTAACGGGGATTTATTGACAAAAAGCCACCTCGGCACCAAAGAAGGAAGACTTCAGCAACACGGAGCAGACATTTGCCGTATTCCACGACCTATGGACCGCTGCAACCCTTCACCGTTCACACGGCCTTCGAAATCCCGTCTCATTAGCACGCTGCTGCTTCTTTGTACCAAGCTCTATGCAGCCACGGCGCCGGAATAATTTGGTCGGCCAAAGGTTAACCTCTTTTCCGTTGAGAACGAGTTAACTCGTTTTGGCCAAGTAGTAATTTCTTAACTTTGGGCGAGCAAACCCTGAAAAAATCATTAAAGAGCTGGAAATGAAGTAACTTGTCCATCCTTGACCTCTCCGTTTTAAACTAGCCGCTCCCGAAAGTATTTTGTATTTAAACCTGAAAAAAAAATCATCAATATGGTACTTGATCGTCAAAAAACGACCAGGGGCAGGGATCAGCGCACTGGAATTAACTAGCTCATCCAAAAACGTTCTTGCAAATCCCGGAGTTCTATCCCGTTTTTTACCGAGCACATTATTTCTTGCACTCGGTGCCCAAAATTTCGTTGAGTTCAATTACGTGGGAGAAAACCGCGTAGTAATTCGTGTAGCACTTTGATTCGAGCCATATTTCTCTCGTTTTGTCTTCCGTGTCCAGAAGATAAACTAAATAATCGATCGTAAAGATATACCGTAACCGCGGAGCTTGAGCATTCTCACGCCATAACGAGCAAACAAACTGTGCGATATGAGCAAAAAATGCGATGTGACTGAGAAATGAGACCATATTCTTCCCAGAGTACGACTATCACAATTCTACCCTGATAAATAACACAAATAATACGAGATAAATAAGATCTCAACTGCACGCGAGTGGCAGGCAGAAACATAAACGAGCTGCAGAGAACCGAAGCGGCAAGGACAATCTTCGCTCGAGATATTTACTGCCACATGAATGTCGCCAGAATATATCCCGCAGTCGAGACTCTGTGAAAACAAGCATCTGAAAAGAGCGAGGGCGTATCTAATTCACGCACCACGGAATCATTTAAGAAAGTGAGTGCGTATTCGAGTCCAGCACGATAGATCGAAGCTCTCAAGACAGCACGCACGACGGCATCATTTTACGAAATCGAGGGCGTGCGTATCTAAGTTACGAACATCATCTCACGAAATCGAGGGCGTGCGTATCTAAGTTACGAACATCATCTCACGAAATCGAGGGCGTGCGTATCTAAGTTACGAACGACATCATCTTACGAAACCGAGGGCGTGCGTATCTAAGTTACGAACGACATCTAACGAAATCGAGGGCGTGCGTATCTAATTTACGAACGATATCATCTTACGAAATCCTGCGAGTACGTATCTGAACCCGCACGAAAATAGCATTTTACGAAATCGAGCCCGTGCGTATTTACACCTGCACGACGACAGCATCTTACGAAATCAAATGCATATCTAATTCCCGCATCACGGCTGAAGCATTTAAAAAAAGGAGCACGTGTTTAATTAACGCGGAATAACGACACCTGCGACGCGATTAGAAAGCATGATCTCTCACGATTTTCGCACTTCACAACAACAAACGAGCATCCACGGCGGGACACATTCCGGAAGAGCAAGGAAAAACTCGAGGGACAACACCGACGACACTGGTGAAGGGGGCCCCGTATCGGAACGGCAGCTCACACCAGTACCCATTAGTCGTGTTAACGACCACCGCTGAGCAGGGATTGTGGAGCGAAATGTTGAAACGTGAAATGGGTTCTACTGCTTTACTAGTTGCGTGACCTGTCAAAATATGACGGGCATATAATTTTTATTCCTAAAATGAATGGTACTTTTCCAGTAAAGGATGTAGTAGGTCACAAATGTGCCTCATCGTCTCCCTTGAAATCAACGATTAATAGGCAGACTATGTTACCGAAATACTGTCACATCGTGTTTTATCGAATAAAACATTTACAATTTCCTTTTAATTTCATTCGTTCCCGTATCTCACCTCGCTCCTCACAGTAATATCCTTTTACGAAATACTGAAGAAGGGGAACGAAGAGACCAACCAAGTAACCAACAAACTATTATTATATGGTAAAATTGCCCAAGCTTTCGCCCTCTTAAGCAGAGTGCGTTTTCAAGAAAAACAAACTTAATCGTCCATCATTTTAACAAATACACAGACTGGGCTACTAAGCGTTATAGAAATGACCAATGCAGTAATGAATTCAACAGCACCAGATGCTGGCGAGTCCGGCGTGGGCGCCCATGGGGCGGCGATCCTGTGACCGATGAGAGCTGCAGCTGCTTCACGGAAGCCAAATTGTATGTATAATACGCATGACACATTTTGCGAAATTTATAAACGGGATTGTCCAATAGCGCAAATTCAATGGACTTCGACATAGCTTTGCTCATTTTGTAACATGAGAAATAGCGTTACATCAAAACATATTTCTGTGAGTACGGTATGCGCTTTCACTCTTTCCCTGACACGCTTTTCGAAATTCCGTCCCTTGATAACGACTTGTTCAAAACCACTCGAAACCTTGGGAAAATAAACTCAATCTAAGGATTAATTATTCAAACGATGCTCAACAACAAAATGCATCTGCCTCTTGGTGGCACGAATATCAGTCATTCCGCCTGCTTGATTGATTGATCATTTTTATTAGTTAGTTTGCATCTCCTCTGCACATGAAACGTGATACAAAGAGCGAAAAAAAAAAAAGAAATCATTCAGTATGGACTGTAGAAACGTGAAATCTACGCACAGGTGTGTCCCAACACCGGACTCTCTACGCATAGAAACAACAAGTTAAGAAGGAAGAGGAAGGAAATATAAAGACTATACAGCAAAGAAGGTATGAAAATTGAAAGAATCACAGTGAACACGAAAGATAGAAGTCCCAAAGGCTTATCTATAGTTGGGTAAAATTTCACCCACTTCAAGAGCGTTCATTCTGGATAAGCGGCCATTTTAAACTAGTTGAACTTTTAACCGAAAAGTCACGAACTTTAGTAAAGTTCAACTTTATACATTCCCGCCGTGCTGGCCGTATCTTCAAGAAACTGAACGCACTATCGCAAGAAATAGATATAATTAAAAGTTCAAAATTTGTATCAAACATTTGCATTAAACAACAGTAAAAAAAATTCACAGAAGAGCCGGCCATCGCGTAGCTCGCGTTGAGACGACGGAAGGATAAGCAAATTAACGTGGCTGCCACATTTTTACCACAAAACAACAGAGTGTTGCTTAAGCAAAATGTTGCTAAAACAACAAAGGGTTGCTAAAACAACAAAGGGTTGCTAAAACAACAAAGTGTTGCTAAAACAACAAAGTGTTACTGTAATAACACAACGGAATTTGGCTGCAAGAAAAAGAAGTTTAGAGTAATGAAATAACGAGAGTTTGCGGTAACAAATAAACAGAACTTCACTTCAATAAAATAACGAAATTCTGCTATCACAAAAATACATTTCAGGATGCACGCTTTATTCTTCCTCCCGTAGGTTTTATGATGAAAATGCACCATTTTAAAACGACATCATTGACTAGAGACGTATTTGTATATTCAGGAATTCTCGTTTTGTACCAAGAAATGTCAAGAAAGGACGAGTTAACTCGTCTTGAGGCTTTCATTCAAATAGAACACAGGGCGAGTTTGCTCGTGTAAATTTTAAACATTCAAGAGGGGAGAAAACGAGTCAACTCATCCTTGCCGGACAAGGTGCTACAGCGAACACAACACAAGACCAACCTACATTCGATTACATCAGTTGATTATCGCAGGAATTCTCAGAGAGGCAACAAATTCAGTACTGAAATTGGTCCCCTGGAAGACTGCTTCGACCGAGCAGACAACACCAAAATGCAGCAGCGGCGGCAATGAGCCTTCACGGAAAGCTCGTGGGAGACCTCGATCAGACAGCCTCAAATTCTACTCCGAATTGATCGTCAAGGGAAGATTACATCGGCAAAAACCTCCAGGATATGGGAGAGAAGTTCAACAATTCTCCGCACGGAAATTAGTTTCGCGTTTCAAGCACCAAGGTCCAGACAGGTGAGTGTTCAAGCGAAACTGTGAATGCTACACAAGCGAAATACGTTCTGACGATGTCAAAAGAAACTTCATGTTCCATCGGACTGCAATGAAACACTAACATCAGCGCCAGTCAACATCGGAAATATCACGCTTCCGTAATCTAACACGACCTGAATGCCAAACCTCCCATTTAGCCGTAATTAGTTCAAACACGCCCGAACAATTGAGAACCTTTTAGTTCACATAGAAATGAGCAACAGAGAGCCAGCGAGCTCGGCCTATTATGGAGGCACCGAGACGCAAAACAATCTGTTTCATGTGCATAATTAGAGCGCAATTTTATTCAATTAGGGAGCAGCAATATGAAGCACTGACATTACCAATTTCTACGAGCCGAGCGCGCTCGAGTTTGCAAAGAGCAAAAGTCACCTTCCCGCGCATGCGCTGCATCTTTCAAATTTTGCACCACGTTACATGCTCGATGCACTTCGCAAATGATAAAAAACGAAGAAACTAAACGACACTTAAGTCCTTTGAGCACCATAATTTGAGCACCGAAAACACTATTTCTTTAACGTTCAGTATGCGTGACCTATGTTTCCATATAATTCAGCTGTTTAACATTAAAGGCGTGGTTAGGTTGGGTTAACTTACACGAATCTACAACACATGCGGGTGCCATAGTACGCCCCTCATGTACGAGCGCAGGAAACTGGAGCAGTCGACAGGGACTGAAGAACGATGCACAGCCTATAATTTTCAAGGCACTCGAAATAAAGATGGTAGATATGTCGAGTTACCGTCACAACAGGGGAAGGCAATTTGAACAACAGTGCCAAGGGCTCAAAAAAGGAATTTGTAGAAAGCAGCGCTTCAGTAAATCGCACTACGTCGCACCGAAAAAGAAGGGACCATTTAGTGTGGACATGAGAGAACGAAGAATCTATGCACAAGGTGTGTTACCACACAGGATCCCCTGCGCAAAGAAAGCGCAAGTTAAGAATGAAGAGGAAGAAAAGACCAAAAAAGAGAAAGCAAAAGTGTGAAAATTAAAAACAGCAAAATCCGTACGAAAGCTGGAACCACTGCAGGCCCATCTATAGCTGAGGCATCCTAACAGTGTTCCCCCTGTCCCCTGGGGTCGCCAGTCCCCCTAGCCTCCTAGCGACACACCTAACTACCCTAATCCTGTCGCCTGTACCATGCCTCGTGAGGGACACTCGTATCGATCAAATCGAGTTATCGATAAAATCGAGTTAAGGCTCCACTGCTAACCACTCCTTTCGATGACCTCAACCCGAAAAGTTCCAACTTATATTTTAAATAAACTAAACATAGCGATAACGATCGTTTACAATCCACGCACTGGTATGCACATCTTTATTCCGAACGCAGCTACAAGAACTTCAAGCTTAATTAACTCTATTAATTTCACTACTGGAACCGTGGATGCCGTGGGGTTAAAACCTTCACTCCACCAATTTTACTTACACGCTAAACAATAACAGTCCTTAGATAGTTCTGAGAGAAGGACTGCTTCATTTTCTGGAACTTTATCAGAAGTGATACACAGGTGTGCAGTGATACACGGGTTTCACATCGATCGAGTCGTGCTTTTGAAATGTTGATTTAACACCTAAACAAAGTTGCGAGAGGCCAGTCCACTGCGACCAGAGCCAATGCTCCTCTGAGGGGGCCTGTAAATATTCGAGGTTCGTAGAGCTCGCCATTTTCTATGGCCTAGAAAACGAAGTAATCGACAGGAAGCAATCGACAGAGGAGCACGAAGTAATCGACAGAGGAGCAACTTGAGGCTAGGCTGGTGCAGCTGATCCTACTAGAGCCTCTACACCGATATTTTAGCAGGACACTCGACATCAGAGAATCTAACAACAGCCCACCTACGATCTCACCGTATAAACCCTACACTTAACGTTACAACAATGAATTAACCCCACAATAAACCACACTCAATACCAGACCAGCCTACTGAGCCCCCACTCAACACCAGACCAGCCTACTGAGCCCCCCCTCAACACCAGACCAGCGNCACTCAACACCAGACCAGCGTACTGAGCCCCCCCTCAACACCAGACCAGCGTACTGAGCCCCCACTCAACACCAGACCGTTGTAGCAATCCCCGCAAGCGAGATGACAAATCAAGTGCTATTGCAAAATCTAATTCCATGGAATTGAAATGAAGATTAAAATGAAATTGAAATGAGCACGCAATAATCCCCACATAATTGCACGCAATAATCCCCGCGTGATTGCATGGATAATAAGCCTACGCGCCGACGGAACTCTAACCTTTCAATTGAGGACGTCACGACTGATATTGGCCGACTTGGGTCAGGGCATTTACCAGGCGACCACAGAGGGGCACTAACAGTTTACTCAAGCATCGGGATGTGCAAGGTCGAAAATTAATCTGAGAAGGTTTTCAAAGAAGTGACATTTCAAACAGAAAAAAGTTAAAAATGAATAAAAAAGAACAAGTGATTGCGCAGGAGTGTCATCAACACGACACAGCCACCAATGTAAAATAAATCAGTAACGAGAACAGTGAGGCGTTCCTTTCATTAAAAAATTCCATGCAATAGCAGCAATTTTATATAGTAACATCAAACAGGAACGAGTTCAGGGTTTGGCTCCCAACCAGAGAGTGTTTTAAATTAGAACTAGGCGTAGTGTTTTAAATTAGAACTAGACGGAGTGTTTTAAATTAGAGCATGCTTAGTACTACACCACCCGTAATCCGTTGGGTCTCTATTTTAAAGTCCCAATTGAGCCTCTAGTGATTTCTCCTCTTTTATAAATAAATATCTCAAATAACGAAAATAATTCATTTTCTTTAGTCCCAGTGAACCGCAACACAGATACGATGAAAAAAAATCTTTAAATACTGAGAAATGAGTTTTGAATTTCTGCTTCATGTTATTACTAAAAAGTGTGCACGGTTATAAGGTAATAAGTAATAAGCAAATAAGATCAGACTATTAGAATTACACTTGACTACGTTTCAATCGAAATTAAGAAGCTTCAGTTGGACTTTACTTCAGCGTTCGCGCGCTGCGGAAGAGTGCGTCAGCTCAGGCAATAAAAAGTAAAGTCCAGCTGACGTTTCTCAATTTGTACTAATCATGAACCCTGGACGTCTCCTATTTTCCCCTTTATACTGGACGACCTGTGACCTCCGATGGGTAAGTTTTTGTCCGACAATTGTTCACTCAATTCTTGAGTGTTGTCTGTAGTCTACTAACTCTTCAGGGCGCAATGATATCAGGCGGGCAATGCTTTAAATTAGAACTTTATCGTCCTCGTTTTGCCAGATTTACTTTTTAAAATTTCAACGTCCCAATAGTACACTTGCGAACATTTGAAGCTCACACCGCGGTAGCTTTATTCGTACTCAACCTTCCAGGTCCGAGGTTTCCAGTTTTCTTTATTTGTCCAATTCCTTCGAATAAAACCCTTTGTAGTCCCACAAATTTTTGTATTGGGGTCATGGCAGGGGACTTAGCTGGCCTATCTAAATGCCTCACGTTTCCCGAATGATTGCCAATTAATGACGGCCTAGTTTGACGCACCCAGCACGAGGGTATCCGGAAAGGTGGGCAAAGCAGCATGCGTTCCTTCATTCTGATATCGTGCAAAAGGCGAAACTTTATTATCTAGCAGTCCAATTCATGAGGTCTTCGATGAACACGACGGCAGGCACCATTGCTACCGAGACAGAATCGCGATTCACCTGACCACATGACACTTCTCTACTCTTCTACAGCTTAACGCGCGTTTGCTTTTCCTAATAAACGACCTAGTAGTTTTTCGTTTCCACCTCCATCGCATCATCTTGCATGTAAATGAAATATGTGGAGTGAAGTCCGTAGACTTGATGCATGTAAATGAAATGTGTGGAGTGAAGTTCGTAGACTTGATCCCCTTCAATTAGCTTCTTTCTGCAAATTCAAGACGTCTTGCTTTCTGCACTGCAAGGGAGTCCACTTTGGCTGGAGGACATTCCATGCACAGAAAAAGTTGCATAAAAAGTTTATAAATAAAGTCTCCAAGCGCAACGCACATTCGGTCTGATTCTCTTCGGCCGCTAAGAGAATAAATACACTTTCAATAGTTTTTAGAAGCCCAACACGAGCCGTAATAAGAGCTAATTGTACAAATAAATTAAACAAAATATAAGCTCACAAAATACAACTTCATCTCAACAGATATCAATGCATTGACAGCTCCCTTTCTGCTGCTGACAAATTCAACAATCAGGCAAGCCAAAGAGCACCTGCATTATGACATGTGATCACGGGAACCTGAACTGAGATAACCAGTGATTTGGTCATGCAAAGCTTAATTGAGCTGGTAAATATCAAACAGCGCAAATTTAACAACTGCAAAATAATATTCAACGACATTCACTGGAAGTTTACAAAACGAACCGTCATTCAATAAATTAAATTATTGAATGAACCTCAAATTAGAAACCATAGCATCCGATGACTTCACCGAATGCGTTCTCTTCCGAGGTCTCTTCCAAGCTCGCCCGACATCCGAGGCTGGCAATGTTAGCACTCGAGGATTCAGCCATTCAGATACAATGGCCCTGCAAAACAACGCCGATGCATATTCATGCATCATTCCACCCAGATTTGAAATACCGCAACAAATCCTACACAAAAACGCACCTGGTCGCAGAATCAGTGTCGCAGAGTCGTAGAGTCAGAGTCGGTGTCGCAGAGTCGGTGTCGCAGAGTCGGTGTCGCAGAGTCGTAGAGTCAGAGTCGATGTCGCAGAGTCGGTGTTGCCGAGTCGGAGTCTGAGGCCAAATTTTTTAACCAGAGAACATAGATGCGCGCGCACCTACGCGTCCAAGCATCACGCTCGGATTTTTGATTAGCACCTCAAATAGAACCGATAAAATTAATTTGGTTTCATTGCATGGAAATAACTGTCCCGCAGTCACTACAAGCAACAGGCACTTGAGACGTGCACAGTGACGCCACGTTAGACTGTGTGCCAGGAACGGCATGTCACAATGAAGGCTAAGGAATAAACCAACGATCCAGTGCAGAATAAGTTGCTGACGTAAAATGAATCTAAATTCGAATGGAAAATTGGAAACGAATAAGAAAATTAATTCGCATTCTGCGGTAATGTTAATTATTTATCCAGAATTACTTAGGATTCTATTACAGAATTAATCCGTTTTCTAAAATCTATATTCTAATACTGAATCACCATACAATAAGCCCTTCATAACCCTGAGGGACCACATGGTCCAGTTCCACAAAGACGCAATGAGTTTTTCGTGCAAAGCTAAAGACAGCCTCCGCGTCAAAAAAATATACGTATTAGTTCAAGGGCCGAGTTTTAGTAACATTTATTTGAAGCCTCAGGCAAAACAACGCGTTTTCAAAGCCTCACAACTACCCAAACCGCACCTTCCCGCACTGAAATGTGCGGTTCGATCTTCCCTTCCTTTGAGATACACTTCCTGGCTAAACGAAAACCACATTCAGCGCCCTACCGGGATCGAACCCGGGGCCTCCTGCAAAGAGTGCAAGTGCGCTGCACACTGCGCCACAGTAGACCGTAATTAATAATCACCATAATCACCAGTATTAGCACAAGCGACTGACTACTCGTTACCCAGCCAGGCGTACCTAGAGGTACAAGGGGGAGAACCAACCTAGGAATGATTATTCGCCACAGGCGTACGGGTTGATTCGACCTCGCATAATTGGTGAGGCCTAAAACTTGCAATTGCGCCAAACTGAAGCAAAACGGAGGTAAATCTCTACCAAAACTGGTAAAAACCTAGGAAAGACTTAGGCGTAACTTAGATTTTGAGAAAGGCTTGGAGAAAGTGGTCAAATGGTGAGCCAGAGTTGATGAGAGACTAATGCGGAATTGGCAAACAATGAGGTACGACTTAGACAAAACTAATCCAAAAATGACCAAAATTAGCCTGCCAGCATTTACGGCAAAATTGGGTAGACATTCACACCCTACTCTCTACGGGTCCCGAC
>VOMN01100389.1:0-10351 GCA_014899125.1 Orchestia grillus
GAGTCTGGCCCATCCATCGTCCACAGGAAGTGCTTCTAAGCGTCGTTCCTCAATCGATTCTTTTTTTTTTAATTTCGTACTTTTGTAATTCCCTTTCTTGATGTGAACAGTGATTTTTACCATGTATGAAAGATTATTTAATAAATTATGTCGTAAGTAATCCGATTTGTTTAACCCTTAAATTCTCTGGCGACTTTGAAATCAGAACAGGAGTCTTGTATGCTTAGTATTCTATTATGCTTAATTTCTACCCTCAAGGACAGGTGGAGTCAAAAAAGTACGTTATGACTATTGCTAATGTTACCGTCACCTTCTTTGAATAGGATGATTGAAACTTGATGGAATAGACACAATTTTAATCTCGTCTAAAGCGGTACAAAAAATTCCATGTCAAAAGATTAGAAAATGCTTCATTTCTAGCAGAGATAATCTTCGAGGGAACCGAATAGAATAATACGACTAAAGCGAAAGTTAAATGAATATTCTGAATACTTGAATTAAAAAAAGTAAACAATTACGGGTAATAAATTTAACACGTTGACTGCCACGTGGACCACATGTGGTACACGCGGTCGTCTAACCTAACTTAACTTGGACAAAGCAGTAATATATATGAAGAAAATTTATCAAGTTTTCATGAAATTTCTGGTCATCACCCGTACATGCTAATTTAAATTAAAAGGAAAATTGATAAGGTGGCCGAAATTTTTAAAGCAAAATCCTCCATTTTTAAATTCACGAGAGATATTTGTCGACATGTAATTTTACCTGTGTCGAGAATGGCGGTTAACGTGTTAAGGCAGGGAGTTCTCAACTTGAAAGGAGTGAAATGCTGTCCAAGCGTGTGACCTGCGTACCACTTGCTGTGAGGAAGTAAGGTGTCGGGGCATTCTGATGAGCCAGGAAATCGATGCTTCTCTCTTGAAAAATCGACGTTATCAAAGGATCTCACTCGAGCAAATTTAGGTCCAAATAATAGGTTTGCAGACGTTGCACGGTAGCTATACTGGTTATATAAATGAAAGGCACTTAAGAATTAATTGAAAGAAAACGGCTATTGCACACGAGACAGGCGGAAAGCTAAGCAATCTTAGACTAATGATTGATAAAAACAGTGAAAGTTTTTCACTGATGATAATCAAACTTTAATAAGTACATTTAAAATGTACATTTATACGTATCGATATTATTCTTCAATTAATAAATAATTCTTATACACGTAACAACAAAAATTTGTGACATTGAAATCATTATTTATCCTGGAGTTAATCTCGGTAACAACGATACAAAGCATGAATACAAATTTCAATACAATTTTTAAACATCAAATACTAAAAAAATAGTAAAACTGGCAACGACTTTGCTAGTACAAAATATACCAATAAAGCAAAACATTCGAACAAATTTTAGCTAGTAGAAGATTCTTTACGGTATTTATTGATGTCTTCATTGTAAAAGAAAAATGAAAAATAACTGCTCTCGCTTAAAGCGGTCCGGCTGACCTCAGCGAACTAGAACTAAATAGAAAGTTTTCACTTGAAACATAACGAGACCTACGACCAACTTCAGGTCTCCTAAGCTTTGACTCAGAGGCTGTACACGCATCTCACAATTAGTCCGGAATAAACAGAAATTTTATCGGTCTCGCGCAACGAACTGCTATTTCATTATAGCACACGTAGTTTGAATTTCAGCCCGGAGCGTATTTCAATGGTAGTACATAATATCTCACGAAAATACATTAGTGAAGTCAAGACCAAGTATTGCAGACATTCGCCAAGGAGGTTCGTCTCATCCAGCTTCCTCACTAGGGAGGAAGAGAGGCAAAATGAAGGAAAAAGGCTGCCCCACCACAGGTCTAAATCCTGCCTAGATTCTAGCGACTAGTGCTGCTCAGTCGGCGTTGAAGAGCTTGTGTTACTGTCATCAGTCGCATGAACGAACATTGCTAGCTTTTCGGTCTACAATTACAGATTATTTCCACAATCGAAGTCCCCAAATTTTGCCCATCAAAAACCATATACACATTCCATAAACACGTTTTAATGTGAGCCTTAGTAATATAACCTGAAATTTTTCCCTTTTGAAGGAGGCCATGAACGGAGAACACTACTTTTCAAAAGTAGACAATGTCTGAGACTCGATAATCTTTCTCTCCCGAGGTCCAACAACCATTTGGCAGAATGCAATACTAACTCTCTGCTACAACTCAACGTTTCCTTGGGCAAGTCAGGGAGCCACGACGAGCGATCGAGGTCCGCATTCACGCCAGACGGCCGCTTAGTTGTCATACGGCGACATTATGAAACTAACTCACTAACTCTGTGATGATGTAACATTCGTAAATCTAAAATTTTTAGCACCATGAAGCATTTACACAAAAGAATAGCAAACGTCGATAAGGTAGAATTCGCTATTTGATA
Organism: Orchestia grillus; assembly: GCA_014899125.1. Taxonomy (NCBI): domain Eukaryota; kingdom Metazoa; phylum Arthropoda; class Malacostraca; order Amphipoda; family Talitridae; genus Orchestia; species Orchestia grillus. The sequence continues at coordinate 2,424 of VOMN01100389.1, forward strand.
ACCAAAACAGGTGAATTTCACCAATAAAGCTCTATCATGAGTCACGTAAGCACACGGATAAAACAAAATAATCGATATATAGACATTATTAGAATGCCAAATAAATTACATATGCGCATGAGCTCTAAAATAGTTATATTAAATGAATAGAAGATAACAGCAACTGAAGAGTAGAAACCAATTCTTCCATACAGCAGCAGCGTCAACCAAGAACCCTTGTTTGAAGTCACACTTGGGGGTTAAGCCTAATTATCATTCACTTTTCACTTGCTATGTTGTTTGAATCTCGTGAAGTGCAACTTCGTCGGCGTAACAGGACGTCAAATAACTTGAAGCTCCAATTTGACACACCTGCCTTCATTCAGAATTGATACAATTAACCATTTTCATTCAACACTAATATTGTTAAATTACCATTATTATTATCAATAAAACAGAGTATCTTCAGTCAGTATTAATGAAACTATTAGTTATTACTATAATCAACTATATTCATTCAATATAAATAGAATTAACAATCTTATTTAGAATGAGAATAACATCCTTCATACAGAGTCATAAATAGAAATACAGACAAGCTAAATAAAAAACACCTGTTTAGTTTTTGAAATCGCATCCTTCTTAAATTTGAGCGTTCATCCCAAGTGAAAAAAAATAAGTTAACTGCATCTTGACATCCATATTTAGGGCGCAAGCAACAGTACATACACTGTGCAGGAAATTAAAAAACACTCGTCAGGGGCGCATAATCTCAGTAACTGACTGTACTTCGCGTATCAACGATACAAGCACTGTAAGGTTGATACTGAGATCCGACTTTACTGAGCTCGTATTCTCGATACTCAAACTGTCAATCAGCTTAGAAAAATCTCATCATTCGTGTCGGAAAACTGATGAATTTTTCTTGACAGGACCGCAGCGCCGAGCGATGGTCCGCAACATCACTGATGCAGTCCAGTTGCTCGAGCTCTGGATATAGTGAACAATTAACAAATTTATAAATACTAGTTGTGCTTAGTAGTACATTCAGGGAAGGAAAATGGCCAACAAAGTCATGAAAAAATAAAAAATAAACGGGCACTGCTGTAACTTTGAAAAGCGAAACTCTAGTAGAACCAAATGGTTATGCACGACCATCAACTTGGATAGGTTCAAGATATCCTTGCAAATTTCTAATTTGATTAAAGAGTAAGGAAGCCTTTTTTGAATAAGATAACCAATCAAGCTTGAATATCTCAAGAAACTTTCTTAATAACCCGTTCGTTTTACAAAAAATGAACAAAAATGAGCCTCATAAATTTGAGTCCTACTCATTATCGACAGAAGGAAGGTTCTTGGCATATCAAGTTACCAACAAATCTCGAATTTGAGAACACATTCAAAACGTTCAAACTCGCATATGAGGTAGAAGTAAGAGAGCAGGAAGATTAGATAACTTAAAGCCTAGTTAAAGCATGGCAGAAATCACATCAAAGTGACAGAGTTTGGAGAAGCAAAAGCGTACACGCGTACAGAAGAACCGCCGCTGTCATGTTTCATAATCGGTCTCGAGAAAAACAGAAACGTACTGAAGCTCGGCGACACGAACGCCATTGCTTGAGTGCACGCAACCAATGCATCATTACTCCCATTACCAGGGTTCATAACAGTGCCAGTGCGGTGGCTACGGGATGGTGACAGACACGAACACAACTGACGCTCCATCAATGTGACGTTGAGTTCACAGATGCAGTTGACTCACCGTCACACTGAGGGGCTTCTGTTACTATAACTCATCATCTCATGGCTAATTTAGAAGGCCATGTTCTGGACGACTACTGATTAAATTGCACATAGTTAAGCTTATTGTGAACTAGCACACTGTTTTGGTTTGTTAAAAAAAACACCAGAGGCCTGTAGAACACGTTCCAATTACGAAATTTCAAAGATAGAAATAGGGCATCAAACATAAGGAAATAGGGCATCAAACATAACTGAAGAAAGCATATTCCTCGCCCACTCCAGCGCTGGGTACGACGTAAGGTCGAGAATCTCTAAACCATACAACCACTTTTCTCGCAACACAGCAGCAACGTGCACCGTACACGAATGACTCGCCTCCCCCTCCCCCTTCAGTGCTGCCCTCACCGGACACCGATGCACCACAGAATACCGAGGGGCGCGCCAGGAACGCAGGCGGAGCACTTCAGGGGCGGAGCTCGTTGGTCTCCTGCTGACCGTAGTAGCGACGCTCGCCCCGCACCAGCTGGTAGTGGCGGCGCCCGTCCAGGTACATCATCGCTTCTGGGGGGGTGAGGGAAGTGTGAGGGGCCAGGTAGGGTGAGAGAGATGCGAGAGGTGTGAGTGGTGTGAGAGAGAGGTGCGAGGGGTGAGAGAGGTGCGAGGGGTGAGAGAAGTGCGAGGGGTGAGAGAGGTGTGAGGTGTGAGAGAGGTGTGAGGGATGAGAGAAGAGTGAGGTGTGAGAGAAGTGTGAGGGGTGAGAGGAGTGAAGAGTAAGAGGTATGCGGGCCACATGTCGAGGTGAACATGTTTTCTCAACACCAAGGCACTACAGAGATCAGCCTCAGAGACGCCGTATTTGACAGCGCATAAAACGTACCCCAACTCAAGGATGCGTCGTGGGACACAAATACGAGCCACCGATTCATTTGGCAGGCAGTGACTGCCACAGAGTAGACTGACCCAGAAATAATAGAGAGCAAGTAAACCATAACAGCTGTTGTCCTGCCTACATTTGCGCGTCTCTTTCCCGCAAAGATTCGTGGACCGTTTCGCAGACAAGAATATTCCATGTTTTTCACACTTTTTTAAAGTAAGCAATGTCATATTTCTCGAGCTTGCTTTACCTATGGAACATTTAGCACCGGATTCACACATGGCTAACTAGTAATCCTTGAGCAGTGATCGGACCCGGCCTATGGATGCGACGCGGCGTATGAAGTGGGTTTGTGGTGGGTTCCTGGACCTAACCAGCTACCTCTGCCAGAGAAGAGCTTTTGTTTTAATGCTTCCGGGAGACGGTCTATGAAATGTAACTGAAGTTCAGTGTGACTAAACATAAACGCTAAGCACCTAACTAAGACATTTCTATATATTTGAGGCTCTCTATTAAACAGAGGCTTCTGTTTCTTTTTTTCGCTAACGCAATGGATGTATTCGTGGAAGAAATGAGAATCCAGACGCAGGAGGGCTCAAGAGCTACATTATTTGCATTTCTTGAATGTCATGAAGCTTTTATTAGAGTCATTCGTTTTTCTTGCTTAACTGGTCTAATAATGTATTACTCTTGAAAAAACATTCACGATACAGATCTCTGAGCCAGGCACTGAAAAAGCCACAGCGCGTTGCCCGCACGCCTGAACGATGTCCAGAACACCACAAGAAAGGAAAGACGCTCACGTGCAAAATTCCCGCACCCCTCGCTAGAATGGGACGGCGAACTGACCGTGGTAGGTGCAGGGCAGCACGGGGGGCACAGGGGCGTCAGCAGCGAAGGTGAAGTGGAAGATGTTGGTGAGGCTGAGCGTGTTGGTGACAGGGTCCATCATGCTCGCCTTGGTGCTCACCTGCATGTGCTCACCGTCTGTGTACACCACCTGCAGCATAGGGACCGTGTCAGGTCTAGGGCATGTGTTCCCCGGTCTGCATTGCGAGAAGGTTTATTCTCGACTCGCCAGCAGCAATCAATTTGACATTAACCTGACCATGAGGTCTTGTTCAGGTGATGTGTCAGTTAATATCATCCATTTAGTACAGTAAACTGTGTTTTTGTTAATATAAAAGGAGGACCTCACTTTAAATTTGGATTTGAGTTTCCCCACTACGAAAATTACGATAGGAATAGAAACGAAAACTTAGTCATGTGAATGATGCATTTTTGGGTTTTGGAAGTGACTCGAATACTCCTACGGCAAGGGCGAACACTGAAGGGAATAATAACAATACTTGCTGTGCTGTAAAATAATGAACAAGTGCACGATACCAGAGGTTTATTACTACACATGTAAAATAATTGTAGCAAATTAAAATTGACTCTCATCTGTCACCTCTAATGACAAATTGCCAACATTGAACCTAGATACTCTCATGGCAGGCTATGAGATATTATGGGGATTTTAGACTGTGACTATACTTTTCAGTTCTGATTCAATTACTCTAAAATTAGCTAATATTTAGAAGAAAGGAAAATAAATCGGCGATAATCGTTGCGAAGAACAGCCGGCGGATGGTCTAGCTTTTCATTATTCTATCTCAGATAGAGGCTTCTTAATTACATCAAATGCGTTTCTTACATGTTGAAAGCTTAGCGAACATAATAAGATACACTAAAAACTGTTACGAGTATCACATTTTCTATTGGTAGATGAAACGAAAAATATGGACAGCGCGTGTTCTGTACTGCGAACTCGAATTTCAGAAGTAGTTAAAATAAAAGATGTCAAATTTAACTTTGGGGTAACAGTGGTAGAGCTGATACAGTGCTGTCACAGCTCCGTTGAGTAGAGGCTTTAAAGCTGTGACGTGGCTTTCACGTGGGATTTGAGGTGGAATAAACACGAGTTGAGGTCGACTAGATATGAGGGCCTGGAGTGGGAGTTGGGTAGAATAGATACGAGGGCCTCACCTGAGAGTTGAGGTAGAGCAGACACCCGACCTCGACAGGCCTCGTGAAGATTACATCGTCTATATGCTGGATAACACACCGCTGTCCGCTGCAAGACATTGTTAGGTTAGCAAGTGACGTATTGACAGTTGGACTCTAGCAGAAGATGAAATGTTATGAAGGAGGCCACTTCAAAGCATTTATAGTCTAGCTTTCAGTTACAACAGCCAATTATCCAAGGGCTACACCACAACAAATAAAATAAGTGGAACAGCCCAACTGCACTTGATCAAACACACACAGGAACGAAGACGTTGAACGGGACCTTCGCGGCGCTGAGAACGGGACCTCCTCCTTCGACGGAGGAGGTCCCATTTTTTAATTTCCGATCGTGTGCGTAGGCTGGTTTCACGAAGTCACGGAGTGCTTCCCTTGGAAAAGGAAGACTAAACCCTACATTTCTCACGGTACTCGAGTAGACTGTCAGTAATTATGAGGCATTTACAAGCCAATATGTTATATCTGAACGTCTTTGCAATGAAGTATCTTCCCTCCCCACCTCCACAGCGCCCAGCTCACCTGTGCACGTAGGCGCAGGTCCAGGCCAGCTCGATGGCCTTGCGCATGATGAAGCCGCCAAAAACTTTGCCGAATCTGTTCCGATGCTGCCCATTGGAAATATTAAAAACATTAAACTCTCTCTTAAATTAAATAGCTGTATATTGGAAATATTATCACCAACAAAAGACTACTAGGTTTTTTATTTCATCTACATGAAATAAAACTCCTAGATTTTTTCGTTGATTCACAACAAACTCCTAGATTTTCGTTCAATTAGAACAGACCTCTGCATATCTTAAAAAGTCCTGGGAAGTGTGAAGTTCCTAAAGTGTGCTGACAATGTCGCAGACAGCTACTAAGCCAATGTATTCGTAAATATTCCGAGTGTTTGCGTAAAGAAAGAAAAATTAATTCGATTTTCTGTTCACTGTCGAGGTGACAGATTATTCTACAACAGGTCACATACAACCCTTATTAACAATTAGTATTTTTTTAAATCCAGTCCATAATCTTGAAACCTACACGAGAAATTCGGCTACATTAGCATCGACTAGCCAACGCTTGCTCCGGCACTGACACACTTCATCCCTGAGACGGTAAGGATAGTTAGTTACAGTCCCGGGTAAACTTAATTGTTCTGGCTAACTTCATCCTCTAGGTTACCTCATTTTCTAGACCATCTCATCATTTCGATCATCCCATCATCCCCATCACCGCATCACCAAGTCCTAGGTCTCACCTCAGGGTGGCACATGATGATGTTCTTTATTTTTGTATCGGAGACCCAACGAGAACCTTGAGGCTTCCTCTTGGGGGCAAATTCGTGCTGTTCAGGGTTGGACATGCTCAGGAAGAGGTCGTGCACCAGCGACTTCTCTGTGAGCAATACACTTTAAAAGTCAGGTGTTCTAAAGCAACGTCGACCTTAGGCAAGTGTGTCCGTGACAAGAGGCAATTATACAAATACTAAGCTTATGAGACTGAGTTGAATGAAAGAGAACTAACTTTTAAGGGATTCTATGCAATAAGCGGGGTAGTCATATCCCCGAACACTTCAAAGTCACTAGAGAGAAGACACCCTGTCGTACCAATAGCTATACAGTACACAGTTGCATTCACCAACACAGCCATACACAGGCNACAAAGGCACAGCCACACAAAGGCACAGCCATACAAAGGCACAGCCACACAAAGGCACAGCCACACAAAGGCACAGACACACAAAGCCATATCGGGTGCACAATCATACACAGGCACAGCCACATACAATTATGCAGTCGCATACAGGCACACAGTCAAACATAGGCATAGTCATACAAAAGTACACAGTCATAAACCAGCACGCAGCCGCACAAGGAAGAAGTACCCGTCTCATTAGGAGGCTGCCGAAAGAGACTCTCCTCCTTGACGACTTTGCGTGCGAGCTTGTTGCGGACGCCCTGCTCGAATATTGCCTTCTCCTCCTCCGTGTGAGGCACGAGCCTGTTGACGATGGCGGGGCCCTGGTTCAGAGGGTCCCGGGCTACAAACACGAACACTGCAGTCGTCACCTGCAGAGGCAACATAATATGAGGCTCTGGCTCAGAGGGTCACGGGCTACAAACACGAACACTGCAGTCGTCACCTGCAGAGGCAACATAGTGCGAGTGGTAGAGTGCTTGCCTCCTGATCATGAGGTCCCGAGCAGCGTGTTTCTCTTGCGACCGCAAGAATAAACGAGACATTTCTAAAATGCAGTACATCTTTGTGGCTAAGGTCCAGGTGCCTGAATTCCTGCCAAAGAACCCAAGAGCAGCCAAACGTTGACCTTAAGTTCGAAGCGACGATACGTAGGTTTATATGAAGGCATGATATTATCCTAAGGCATCGAAAAAGAAACTTTTTTAGCCAGCATGCAGTTCGTGTCTCTTATACAGGGTGACCAAAACATTTCTTGCCGTTTGAAATATTTGACGAAATCTAAAAACGGCAAGAAATGTTTTGGAACATTGTACCATTTGGTTAATCATAAATTTGAATAACTTTCCCATGAAAAACTACGAACAAGAGTGTAAAGCAAGCAAACTGTGTGGTATGGCAGAGAACTACAACAGAATGAGTCGTAACAAAGCTCGGTAGTGACTCGACTTTAAGAATACATAAAAGTCAATGAGGAAATCAAGAAATAGCGTTTTTCAAGCCTTGTCAATGACGGTCCTCAAACTGAAATGAATGCTTTGAAAGAAACAAATACAGCACTTGGGATTGTAGGGATGATTCAGAATATTAATGCTGATACTGAAGCTTACACCGTCGTATTCATATCCAAAATTCATACTCATGTTATAATATCATCATAGGATATTGTAAACACTGATATACTTATACAAACCTTCTTCCAAGTTCCGCCTTGAAGCTGATCCACGTGTATGACCTGAAAAAATATAAACAATTCAGCAAAGTATAGCAATCATTAAGCAACCTCATCATCCCCAATTTCGATCATCCCATCATCTCGGTTACCGCATTACTAAGTCATAGATACCGCATAGGTTATAATTAAACTCTCAAATTTTTGAGCAGCCTAAGAAAAAGAAGAAACATATTTTAACAACAACGTTCATACAGTACAAAAAGCCAACAGTAATAACGCTGCATTAAAAATCTTCAATGCAATGCATATAGCCCAGCATTTCTCCTTGAAACTCGTAAAAAGCACCCTGGTTATTAGCATAATGCTGTTCGAGACGAGACATGCAGACGTGAAGCGAACCGCACAGACACT
>VOMN01100402.1:0-22933 GCA_014899125.1 Orchestia grillus
CTGCCTAGAAATACAGGGTAAATATATTGTACATAACATGTTCTTAATCAAGCAATTTTCCTCAGCATCATTAAAGTTCACTGGCACGCTTCATAGCGCGATAGCAGATATTTTTATTTGATTCCATTAGCAAGTTGAAAGCTCCCTAGTCACATGGAATGCGATCTCAAGAGTGAAAAGAAGGGGCCATTTATTATGGACTTACGAAAACGCGGAATCGAGGAGTAGTTGTAGTTGTAGTGGTAGTGAAAGCAGCGCTTCAGTAATTCAGTCTATCTCGCACCGAAAGTGTAGGGACCATTTAGTATGGACTTAGAAGAACGGGGATTCTATGCACAGGGAGTGTTCCCACACAAGATCCCCTGCGCATAGAAACTGCGGGTTAAGACAGATGAAGAAGAAAAAAGAAAAGATAAAGAATAATCAGCGAAGAAGGCATAAAAATAGGAAGAAGCAAGTGGGCACAAAGGATAGAAGTCCCAAAGCCCTACCCATAGCTGAGATAAGCTAACAGTGCCCCTCTGGTGACGCCACTCTCCATAGCATAGGATAGTCAAACCTAACCTTATTGCCTACCCTTTACCCCGTGAGGGTTGATAGCAGACGCTCTACAAACATTCACCCTATCGCACAATGCAGATAAGGTGGACATAATATACTATCTTACTACAAAACACAATGTACACAATCGGATTCTATAAAATGACCTATAAAACCGGAAAATGATAAGCTTAGTTTGGTGGGTACACACATAACTGAAATCTAGAAATATTAATCTCAAAATGAAGACATTTATCGATCGTGCATGACAAGGCAATCAGTTCTTTCTAATAGTTAAGCTCGAGACAGCTGGAAAAAAACATCCATCCAATGACAAAGATACCAAGGGCAACGAGCGAATTAGTAATCGGAAGCGAAGTCACCACGCCCGGCAGCCCTCTGCGTGGAGGGAGGAGTAGCCACAGCAGTGTAACCTACTAAAATTTCAGTGGACGAGTTCGCAAGCGATGCACAACTGTGACACGACAGATGTGCACCTGCAGCCGTGTTGCAGCGACGACAAGCCTGAACACCGCAGTCAGGCTACAACAGCTGACCGCACAGGCAGGCGGAGGCAGTCGCGCAGGCAAGAAGGCGCGCAGCTCCGAATCTGCACAGGCAGACCCGGGCAGGCCGTAGCAGCTGCGAGGCGCTCGAGCAAACAAAGCGGCGGCGGCAGCTGCGAACCTATGCAGTTGATGTGTACACATTCTCTCACTGTATGGCTACCGTAAATAACCCGTAATGCAGCCTCACTGGTATCCCTCGAGCCACCCAGACTGCCGCAGCCAATACTGGCAGTTCAGGAACCACAGAGCAGACAGCCAACCTGCCCGCATGCAAGCCTCAGCGCAGTGAGGGAGATGGGGAGCTGGTAGGGGGCACCCACAACCTGCAGCTACAATGAGGCTCTGACAGTGACTCAGTCTCCCCTGTTATACCTCCTCCCTGCATACGGATTTTTTGCACAGCAATCAACAGCCTTCCCATTCACACCAAGATTCTTTTCTTGGTCCAACGTCGCCGTTATCCCAGCCACGATTGGGCAGCAGTTGGAGCAAACGAAGGGCACCAAGTAAATCCTACGTGGGCGCGAGCTATGTGCAATACTTACATGGTGTAGAAAAAAATACGAAATGGTCTTCTTCGAACACTACTCATCGAATACGTCGACAATAATTTTTTAGCTTTACAATAACAAATAATTCAAAACGAATAATTTTTCGAATAACCTTTCGAACGGAGAATGAACTTGAATTATGACATTCTCTACAGTTAGTCAGTATTATTATCTATTGCAACGTTTCAGAGACTCGGACTCCGTGGCGCCGAAAAAAAAGGGATCATTTAGCACGAACTGAGACAGAATGAGAGAAATGGGACTCTATACATCTATCTATAGGCAGAACAGACTAAGAAAACATAGCGAAGAACACGAGAAAATTGAACAAAGTAAAGTGGGCACAAAAGAGAGGAGTCACGTAGACCTCCCCCCTTCCCTTTGGATACGCCACTTCCCTTAGCAAACGAGAGACAAACCTAACTTATCCGTATTGCATATTCCATGTCTCATTAGGGATGCAATTCAACTGCTTCACTCAACTTGCTCAACGCATCATTCAATTATTCTGGGAAGGCTCCCGTCAGCGTGTCAGTTCGGACCATACAGCGGCACGAGTGACATTGCTGGCAGGTGCAGCTCTCGAGGGCCCGAAAAACAGGGAATTCCGTCCCGCTGTGGGTGTACGTCAGGGTTTCTCGAACCGGAGAAAGAAAAGAAAATTTCAGGAGGTGCGAGAAGTACTTAAAATTATGTAGAAAATATTGTGCAATATTGACCTTCGTTGATGAAATTTAGCATAAATATATTTTCTTTCTGCTTTTTATAATTTGTCGGGAGTGCAAGAATACAGTCAAATTCTCTTGAGGAGATGTGGAGGCGCAAAAAACGTTGCAAGCCCAGGTATACATGGCAAGTGCTGCGGGTGGGAGTGCCCCATCTCTCTGCCGCAGGAGATGCTGGAGTGGCAGTCATGTCCACACCTCTACACGGTGCTACAGGCGTCACGGCACACAAGTGCTGTTGCACTACAAGGCACCCAAGCACCGTTTCGTTACAGGGCACACAAGCACCGTTTCGTTACAGAGCAGCCAAGCCGCAGCCTTCCGGCTAATTCCTGCGGCCCAGCTCTTGTTCAAAAAGTTCTCCTAAAATGCAGTATATCTTAAAGACAACGAAAAATAACTCTGGTCATTCGGCTCAGCATGCGAAGGTGTCTTCAGTCAGTGCAATTAGAAAACTTTTTGACAATGTAAGTGTGATTGTAAATAAGACTAACCAGCTTTTGCAAGTTTATTGTACAAACGAAATATTAACTACTCCAATCTAGATAATGAACTACTTAAACATGAATATACGATCTATCAATAAAGTAATGAAATATGAATAAATAAACGATCTATCAATGAAGTAATGAAATATGAAGCTTCACCTTGTTTATACGAGAGCTGGCTGAAGAAGGGCAGCCTATGTCAACTCAGATTCTTTCTGACAGCAGCGAGGAAAAATGTTTGATGCGAGCGTCAATAAACGAGTTCTTACGTCGAAAAGCAAAGAAAAGAATGAGAAAACTTCAGGCAGGCAGGAACGCACTTGACGAGTTCAGTAATCATGAAGCTAATAATTTAGGTTTAGGGAGACTGCACAGCAGAGAAGTGTCACACATTCCCATGTAGGTAACGGGAGCAAATATACGCGTTTCACGAACACGCTGATAAAATTAAAATGTCGGCTTTGTCTAAGCTTTGACTAAAGCCTTTAACTCTTTGAGTCCTGGGCATACAAATAGTTTTGCAAATTCCTTCACAATTTGGTAGGGTAACGTTCCAAGCACAAACCAAGCTGAAACTGAAGTGTCCCTTGTAGAACTACAGGGGTTAAAGTGGATATTGTTCAACAATTTGGAGTGCAACAGCGACTTCTCCTACCAGTACAAGAAGCAGGCAGACCTCCACCGCCGCTCTTGCATTAAAATAAGACTGTCTACTCCATATTTCAAGGTGAGGAAAACACTTCAGCACAGGAAGACAACTGAGAAAAACCGCGCTCAGATTATATTCTAACGCTCCCGATGTCACCTGCTACTAATATAGCGTAGGACCTCCACGAGCACGAAATGGCGGCAATTTTTGCGCGACATCGAGTCTACAAATGTCCTAAGGTACACCTGATCGATTTTAAACTACTCTAGTATCTTGCGTAGCGTAGTGCGGCTACAGTACGTGGACGATCTTCTCAACGTCTGACTTGTCGTTCTAAGTGGTCTCACAAATTTTCTATTGGGTTCATATCTGGGGACTTATCTGGGCAGTCAAAATGACAGACATGTCCTGAATGACTCACGCCAATTAACACGTTCCCTGCGTTCGGCCGCTTCATTGTTAGGTTATTCCAGAGTTAGGTGAGGTTTTGAATTCTGAGACATTTAGCGTTTTATAATTCGACGTGCGTCCTTCTTGTTCGCTTCTTCTTTTCACTCGGATAAACGGATTTAGTCATTTACGTTTTTCAAATGAGAATTTTCTTCAAAAGCAATCAAAATACGAGTGTTGACTTCTAAGCAAACCATCAACTGACAGTGGAATGAATTGGTTCATTGGTACACCCGTGGCGAAATACGAGAGAACGTGTTAATGTCAGTTCTAGCCCGATGCACCCGGTAGTTATCTTGAAAAACGAATAAAGCAACATGCTTTTCTTCATTTAAATACTGTGCAAACGGCAAAACTTGGTTATTTAGCAGCGCAATTTAGCCATGCTAGTTCAGTTTGAAGGATATCTGATTTAGAGGCCTTACTTTTGTGTAGTTGAAACAGTTCCAGAACATGGCAGACCCTCTTTGTATCGCCTTTTGCACACGTTTCGTTGAAGGCTTCACCAAGTCTTCGATGAACACGACGGTAGGCATCATTGTTCTAAAGACATAATCGTAATTCATCTGACCACATCACACTCCACTCTTCTACAGTCCAATGTCGTACGCATTGATCCAGTTTAACCGAATGACCCTGTGAGCACGAGTTAACATCGGTCGTTTATAAGCCACTCTGCTCCATATATCCATTGTATGGAGTTCCCAGCGAAGCTTTCATTCAGAAACAGGAGAAGGGCCATCACTGACGTTTCGCAGTAGTTCCATTCTTCATATAAAGTGTTACCGGTCAACAATTCGGGACACAAGGCGCTGGTCCCAATCGGTTAGAATTTTCTTCTGATCACAATTTTGCATTGAATAGCCGTAACCTGCTTGACAGCGAGGGATGAAACACCAGTGAATTTTGCTACTTCCTTCAGTGGGTGTCACTTAGCCCAACCAAATACAATAGCCTATTTTTGCCATTCCGAGACGGCCTAATTTTTCGTCCCATCGTTGTGGAGCAATTAAGACATAACTCTATACTTTGCTAGCTCCGAATGAAGACGGATGCCTATTTAGCACTTGCACACAACCTTTGAAAACTGATTGATGAATGTAGTAGAAACGGAAGCTCGAAAAATAATAGTTGACTAATTTTTTATCCGGGAAGCTTATTAAATATAGAACAACACTCGATTGTTAAGACATCCTCAAGAAAAATGTGCACGTGATATTGAGGAACCCCTCCTGCAGTGCAGCACGCCCCTTACAGTAGACCAACAATCAATCCAAAATGGTCCGTTTTGGGGACCCTGACTTGGGTGCTCAAACCTGCCACGGACAGAAACGTCACGTAGCAGGACACAGGATGGGGGGGGGCGACAATGCGGTGAGCATAGAGCTGCTCTCCCCACACAGCGGCACAGTCATCGTTCTCAGCTGCTGCTGACTTGGGTTCCTTCGAAAAAGTTCGGGGTCAATGACATGACGTATTTTAGGAATGAGGGGTGGAACATTTCTATTCAACGAAGCACTCGGTGTGGGATCGAACCCGAGACCTGAGGAATAGGAAGGAAGCATGCCAGTACACACACGAAACGCTCGTGCCAATGACACCAATCGCTGACGAGGACAAGAACTGTGAGCACACCTCGTTTGACAAAATGCTTGCGTCAATATACGTCCTCAACTTTAGTCTACGCCAGACACAATGCCTCGACGGTGTGATGTCAACCAAAGAATGTTAATTTCATCCAGGAACTGGGCAGAAACACAAAAATGAACCACTCGGCTCGTCTCTGTCGTCATTTTCTATTTTACTGAAGCCTCCCACTGAGTCGAGCTCAAGAAACCTATCCCCCGAGCAACGCCTAGTCTCCAGGACCCTCGCAATGACCCCCGTAGCGCACGAGAGACACCAGTTCAACCCACTGCTTCAAAACGTCGTATCTCCACCGGAACTGAATGCCGGAAACTACTGAGTAATAAAAATGTGCTCCAGATATCCAAAATGAACTTTTAGTAGTCATAAATCAGCTCGTTGTAATTTTAATCTATGTCTTCGTCATGGCGCAGTTCGCATTTAATCCGTATGCACTGAATTTTGAGGGCACGATAAAAAAATCGATCCATAGTCAAGGTAAGACGACTTTCAAAAATTCCAATGGGCTGAAAGTTACTGAGACATCAATAAGAAAAACAACCAAGAAACATTTATCTCTATTTTTATTTTACACTTTTTCAATATTTCATCTTCCCGTTCAGAACAATTAGGGGCCTACAGTCATTTGAAACTCGGAGCATCTTTTTCTTGGCACGACGTGTGCGCAACAGGCATTGGTAATAAACCGGCATCATTAGCAACGCAAGGGAGCTGCAAGACCTGCCCTCACCCTTTGGCTGGCAGTGACTCAACACAAGACCAAGCGGTGTCACGGATACAAGACTGCTGACCCGCATGAGTGCGGCCGGCAAGGTCAAGAGCAGCAGCTGCCGTGGCTGCAAATGACAGCGCGACACAGGCTCCGCGTACGGCTCCCAAACTAGGGCATTCGTACGGAAAAGAGATTTATTCTGAGAAGCAAAAAAGACAATAAGCTTTGCAAGATCCTTTGGAGCATGGCCATAAGCTTTGTAAGATCCTTTGGAGCATGTCCGTAAGCTTTGTAAGATCCTTTGGAGCATGGCCATAAGCTTTGCATGAACTTAACAGTGTTAAGAGGTACACGTTTTCAAGTCGACACTAGATAGTGCATATTTTATAGAGAAGGAAGGGTTTTTGTATCTGAAAAAATCAAGAGGAATTCTACCACTGCCTGCGACCCTCCAAATAGCTTGTACGCTGTGTAGCGCCATGTAACTGAAAGAATTCGACGTTGGCAGACGGCGTTAATTCTAGCCATGCTTTAGTTGAAGCTAGAGGACCAGAGCTCAAAACCAGTAAACTGGAAGTTTTCTTTCAAATTTCATTCAATTTTTAGCTTTTCATTTTCTAAACACCCAGTGAATGAGTGCTTCATTTTGGCTCCTTGAATTTCCGTAGGTAAACGTTAAAATACCACACACGTCGTTTTCCCCTACATTCTGCTTGCGATGAAAAGAAGATATGCCTAGGCTATGTTACACGAGTTTAGGTATGATTTTTGAAAACATTTTTTTAGTACGTTTGCCACACGAGGCCCACGTCGGAGTTTAATCGGTAAAAGATAATAGGAGTTTACTAGAATAACGTGAATTTTATAGAACGAGATAAATTTTATATAACGTGAAATCTGAAGCACCAGCGACAAATTTTACAGGATAAAAAATCTGCGAGTACCCAGATAAATCTTCAGGCATTGAATACTCGGGTACCAACTCCGGTGCAACAACATATACTTCGGTGCAATAAGCAATTTTCACCCAAAAAGCTCGCGTTCAAATAACCCTTTAAGGGCGAAGGAACACACGTGTCCCACACTTTTAAATGGACTCAAATGCAGTTGAGCAACTTTAAGCAGTCAAAGTCGTATAAAAACACTCAATATCTGAATGACTTCTCAAAAAAAGGCTCGTTTGACAGGTGTACTTTTCTAAATGCGCACGTGCATTTGGAGTCCATCACTTAGGGCCCAGGGAAAAATAGGTCTCTTGGACCTCAAAAAAATTACAGAGAAAGGAAAATGCGAGTATAATTCAAGGGTAAAACTGGTGCTGGAGAGGAAAAAGGTAACCAAAAATACTACAACACTGCCCACGCCTGTCACCCGACACCCAGCTCGCCACAGCTTCCAAGGCTTCCAACCTGAAACGTGACCGCCACCTCAGCACGAACTATTAAGAGCCGAACTGGGTTCAGTAATACACCGCGAGGGGAAAGTGTGTTCAGCAATACGAGTACACCGCGAGGGGAAAGTGTGTTCAGTAATACCAGTACACCGCGAGGAGAAAGAGGTATGCAGTGACCTCTAACTGATCATTTTTCGTTCGGTGGTGTAGTTCGCATGCCTACGTCCAACCGAAATTTGAAGTAAACATGAAGCACTTGGAAATACACAGACCGACATGTAACAGGCCTTGGAAATACAGCACACAGCGATTCGCCATCGATATGTCAAGTACCAGAGAATGAATACACTCTATTTTGCAGGCCACATAGCAGAGATGGCACGACCATACACTTTACATTAACAAGCCCCATAGTACGTCCACTTATGTGCGAAGACTACCAAATCTTGACTACTTCCATTTTACAATGTGGAAAAACGATATTAGGCACATTGGAGGGACGTTTTGACACTCAAATTTTCAACGTTTGTGCACGGTCTGTAACGGCGATACCACGACGACATGTATCGAACAGTACTATGTACATCAGACTACTAATGTAGAAGGAAGAAGATGAGATTTCAACTCTAACGAGGCTGTTGTTTTTTCTTAAAGTTAACTGGAAGCAACATAGGTCACCGAGACTCCTTCACGACGTTCAACTTTCAGAAAAGGGGAAAGGAAGAAAGGGAGTAAATCCACTCAAAATGCCTGTTACAGAGACGCAATTCTTACAATACAAAGTTCGGCGAGAAAACAAGATAATTAAAACTACTTTATACTTGCCATTAATATAGGTGCTTCCTAATATTCTCAAGGACACAATTTGCTACCTATGTAATTTTAAGAAATTCGTATTCCCTTATTTTCGCGTTACCAAGCGCTGTCGCTCCCACGTTTCAACTCAGCGATGTTACCCCTGCAATGCGCGGGACCATCTATATATTAATACGCTCGTAACTACCTACGTAACATTCTACCACGCTTCGCCACTTTTCAAGTGAAATTTCACGTCTCTAGCGAAATATCCTGTATACGAATTGCTTGTTTGGCTATAAGTCTTCGCGGTACATTTTCCGTTTCCCTAATAGAGTTCAGACTACTGGCATCATCAAAAAAAAAATTGCTTCCAAGACCGGACTATCTCTGCCCTGAACCTTTAACCTCTGTCCAGCACTTGAGAGGACCACTTCTCATGAGCTGGTTTATCTCGAGTTTGTTTATCTAAATTTCCATGAAATTTTTACGGGTCCTGCTAGTTCACAAAAAACTCGTCAGTTTTTAAGTAGAGCACAAAATTGGAACCAGTGAGACGAGACAAATCTAAGTAGAATATGGACTGGACAGGACGTGCCTCTCACGAGGTGAATGTATGAACTCCACACAAGACAAAATAGACAAGACACACATTGGACACAATGCGCCCAACAAGCAACACACACACACCCGACACAATGCCCCCAACAAGCAACACACACCCGACACAATGCGCCCAACAAGCACCCCACACACCCGACACAATGTGCATANACAAGCACCACACCAGCACACAGCAGCTACAAAGGTCACCAGCAGCGCGAACATGTGCCAAGTCTCCGAGAAATCCTCGCGTAGAAAATGAATTCTTCCAACACTGCCAGGAAAACGCGCTTTCCTGCAATATTTCAGACTCTACTCACACGGAAATAACTGCAGCGACGAGGAGATGCTTCGACAGTTGGAGGAAAAACTCAAAGATTCGCATCCAGGTAAGCAGATACGTTATATTTCCAATCGCATATATTTACAACATAAAATGTCATGATGAGTTTATTTTCACTGAATTTCAAATCGAAATAGCCCCTGAATCGAGAGCAAGAAAAATGTTGATCAATTAACTGACGTCAGGTTACATGAATTTATCCACGATAGAACGAGCCTATTTTTTACTGATGTCCGTTAATATTCCGCGCACGTTTTACCACAAAAGAACTCAGAAGTAATTCAGAAGTAATTTTGACGCCCGACCACTGGAATGTTGCCTCGCATTCTAGGCTTTATTAATAAATTTACGAGGAAGACTTCTTCATTACACCCCGCAGACATTCCCGTAACATACCGCAATGTTCGATCCTCTCAAAGCGGGAACTTCTGGACACTCCTTTGAAGTGAACGCATTCCCATTAAATAATAATCGTCCAGTGTTGCTTGCTTGCTTGCTGGGTGCTTCCGTCCGTCCGTCTCTCTGGCACGCTCTTAAGGATTTAGATAGGAGAAAATTCCCGGGTTTGTATTTATAAACTAATAGGGAGACTGTCAGATAAGGCAGTCCGTATCAGTGATACTAAAAATAACATTATTCCATTTCAAGGTTAACTCGAATAAGAAAGCCTCTTAAGAAATAAACATCATATGTCACACCATTTCTGGCGGGGCACATTCACTAGTTTAAGCCAAAATGGTATCAAGCCTGAGTGAAAACAAGCCACACACGTGAGCCCAGCAGCGCTGTCTCGTACATGTCGAGCGGAAGAAGCGTCTGTGAGTTCATTAAACATCCAGGAGAGCATCCGGCTTAGGGCGTCCTCCATAGCTTCCTCAACGGATAAAAGTAACGCAGTAAATTGGGGGCCCCTTCTTCGCACGTCGGGCCCGCTACTGGACCGAGTGCGGGGTGTCCGCTGATCACATTACATTAGCTTATTAATTAGCTTAGAGCTGTCCACATTATATATCATCCAAAGAGAGCAAAGAGAAAAGAAAAATTAGCATAGACTGCGCGAACGTGGAATGACGCACAGGTGTGTTTCAATACAAGGTTCACTGCGTGTAGAAACTGCAAGGTAAGAAAAAATATAAAGAAGAGATAACGAAAAAGATGTGAAAATATAAAGAAGCAAAGTGGTCACGAAAAGTATAAGTCCCAAAGGCGTACCTATAGCAGAGCTAACAAAGCAGTGCCCCATGGGGACGCCAGGTCCCATAGCATACGACAGACAAACCTAACCCCATTGGCTATCATATGCCCCTTGAGGGAGTGTGGCGATCACATTGTTGAACTGTTATCACAACAAATGTACACTCCCTACTGATGAACCATTATCAGGATAAAGGGTGCCGAAAAAGTGTAACCGCACTATTATTGATCGTGAAGTACATATTCGACGTAATAAAACGAAATAACCAATAAATACGTTAATTTTGTTTGCTATAAGCAATGGAAATAAATTATGAGACGCTGAATAAATACTATATTAAGTGGACGATTAAGCTTTGGAAACATTGTCAAAATATCCTGTTGAATATTTTATAAACCCTTGACTGCATATTGCACAAGGATAATACGTAACCAGTTCTAGAGGTTTGCCAACTCCAATAGTACCACGAAGGTCTGAATAGCGTTAATCTACAAAAAAAGGTCATTTTCAGTCAAAGAATAAACCTGAGTCAGGTAAACACGCCGTTTTCAGGTAAAGACTCCCATAAAACAACTTCCATTTAAAGAACAAACACAAGTTAGGCGCGTACAGGGACACTTCCAGCAAGACTATACATCAATAGTCAAGGTTCTACATCGGTACTCGAATGCGAGAAGCGTGGAGTGCTGCGCCTCACACCAGGTGCCCACACCCTCACCTGCAGCAGCCGAGCCACACCGTGCCCAGCAGACCACAGCTCGTCCAGCAATGCTCCTCACGAACAGATCCGTGGCTGCAACAACGCCTCATGTGTACGGGTTACACTGAAGAGCACTCGTACAGAGACACAAATCCCAACACTATTCGTGTATACATTTGTTAGCTTCAGCAATCACTATTTCGAAACACTTCATACCATGAAAAAGCCTTTAAATCCAATTGACCCATTCGAACCTGCTGCTGCGCTATCGCAACACTATCAGGTGAAGTGCCCATCATAGCGTTTTTGCAACATTAGAAATTGTTGCATTATTCGCTTTATAAATGATACTTGAATTTGACAACATAAGTAGTTGATAAGAGAAAATATCAACTTTCTCTGAGAGTTTGAAAACACTTCAAAACCTTCATTTTTCTTGAGATCCATTGAGTTGACCATATATCTAGAGGTGTTTTCAAGTTTTCGTTGTTCCCGCCCTAGGCAACGGCCAAATTGCAGCCAAGGACGGCGGAGAGCTTCCGTCGCACCAGTAAGGGCTTCTCATATCAAGCCTCTACGGACCTCACGTTGGCTGCAGGCGGTCGCAAGACATTGTCGTGTATCACCGATACGGGGAGGCTATTGCTTTTTTTCAGTTGACGTCCCTGAACTGAACTTCACGGTCTGTGCCCTCAAACGTCGGTGAAGAACGACAATCTAAGCCAGTTATGTTAGTTCCTAATAGGTGATAAAAAGTACTTGTTCGAAAAAAAACTTTATTTCCCATAGTGGCTGAAAGTTGAAGCGATTTGAAAAATCCTTGAGCGATAACAGCATTAGATTTTCCAAGGTGAATGGCAAAAATTTAATACGAGTTCTCTTTAGACAAGCGCGCTAAAATTAAAAAAAAATTGCTTTTAAAGAAGCGGTGAGCTTCCAGTTCGCGTGGGAGTTTGAACGGGAAGCAGAGAATCAGCACTCCTAACTTGAAACCTTCAACTTGGCATACCAAGAAGCGCTGAAACCATGAACTTTAACTGATAGAACAAATGGAACAAAGGTCCTCGCGGCACGTCTGGCACGAGGTGTGGAGGTCCGTGGTCACCATAGAGACAGGAGTGTCAATACTTCAGGTCCTGCAGCCGTCCTCAGCGCTCAATAATGCACGGTCGGCGGCGGCGTCGATCGCAGCTCTGTGCACTCCTAGCTGCGTCTTCCAGTGCAACATTTAACTTTTAGCCCATTCTTAAAAGTTTCAAAAAGCTCGTAATGAACTAAGCACCTAGTTATTAATGCGCATTGTTACACAATAATAGCAGCAGTCATTGCTTAAGGTATGGAAGATAAACTAAAGAAATTCTAGATAGGTTAACAAAGTATTTCATCGTACTGAACTCCACAGAGTTGTCTGTTCACTTAGTACTTGACCTCTTACGGTTTTCGATGTGATTTCTAGTCCGCGCAACGTTTCCGGGATCTGGAGGTTCATTTTTACAATCGCTTCAACCTTGGTAAGCCTCTCTGTTGGTTTGCTCCGCCTGCCCAACTCAGCATTCGGGACACTGTGTTAGCTGGGGCTGTAGGGATGGCCGAGCTCCCTCGGTCGCGGCGCCTCTCCCAAGATTGCACAGGCCCTTGAAGTTATTTTACCAACCTGCTTTTGCTCTCTCTTTTTGTTTGTATATGTGTTCTGTCATCCGTTAAATTTAATTTACTATCTCTCACTGCTTCTTATTTAACTAAGGGCTCGCAGTTGTTACACTCTACTATTAACTTCATGCCAGTTGGCATGTCTAACTTCAAGAAGTCTTACCTAGCTTTCTTCATGACTCCAACGTGTTAGACTTCTGCCCTTACTTCGTTTTAATCACAAATTTGTAACTCTAACCTAAACTTACTATATAATCCACTTAAGAGCTCTTGCCTTTTACTGATTTCTTTTTGCTTCTCAACCTCTTACGTGCCAAATAGTCTCACGCTACTGGGTCGTCAATAGCTCAGGTTTATGGCATCATCAGTGGAGCTATTTCAATCTATATACCATGGTCATAATCTAGAATGGGTTGTTGACGATCGTGTTTAATTGAGGGCACTTCCTTCCTTCCACTATCCTCCAGCGAATGTAGCAGGTCAACGAGTCTTCATGTTCTCTCAAATCCCTACTGCCAAGGAGTTTTCTACACCGTGGAAATTTTGCTTAAGCGACCTATGCTTTCACTTGGATTGAAATTTGTCTAAATTGATATCAATATTTTGATATCGCCATTTTATACAAGTTTATACTGGATTTATTATTCCAGCCGGTGCTCGTGCGTTGAACTTTGCGGGCCGATATGTATGTAATTAGATAGTAACTAATTCTACCACTGCCACAATTGATTCGAGCAGACAGCGAGAACAAGCAATCTAAACATTCTCAAATTAATTGCCCCTGTTTGGCATATAATTTGTGCTTTACCTAATGAATTTGTAAATCTATACTTCTTTTGTGATATAATCAGAGCACACCCTATCGAAACACACTGAGCCTAACACAGTATGCAATCCCCAGCTTGCAAATCAAATTTGGCATTTGGCATAAGCAGCATTTTTAGGCATTGCTTTTCAATTTGGAATGTATCGAGATATATATCTGAAAATGATAGGTAGGAACAAGTACCTTGCTATCAACAGCAGCATCACACCTGTGCAGTGTGCTCCCATAACACTATTTACTAAAGGTGCAATATTTCAGGAGCGGGGAGCATACAATCGCTCATGAGCCACATTTGGCTCGCTTAATCACTGCTCCTGGCTTACAGATAAATCTTGACTGGCAGCTCTTAACATGATTCAATGCATTTATTAAATCCAGTGTTGAAACATATTGCCCATTTCTCACAGAATAATTTTAAAATATTCGACTATCATGGCTCTCTCGGCGAAAAATGTTCAACCTTTGTTATATAGAATACTCAGGAAGTCATCAAATTTCCTAAGCTACATTAGAAGTTGAGGTAATCATTGTTTATCATCTAAGTAATGAAGTACCTTTTGTTTCGCTAGTCATTTATGTTATGAATTGCTATCTCTTCCATCATAGTTATGAACCTCTACTTTGTTCATAAGAAACAAGATCACATCACCCTTCAATGTTACTGAATTACTCGAAAACTTGAGAAATTCATTGGACATAAAGGTAAAGCTTTACATTAAATGAGTCAAGTCAAATATTTGAATTAATAATGGTAACAAGGATTTCAAATTTTCAGCACTGAAGTACAGAATTTTTGCAATAGAAGTAAGAAAATTCTAGAATGAAATGCTGGCCATCATTTTTCATTGAAAATTCTAAAAAATGACCTTCACTGTATCCAACAACACTTTGAATGAAGATACTCAATGGAAATTCTACAAAAACAAACACTCATCTCTAAAGAATGAAGGTGAGGTAGAACATATTGCTTGTACTTGGTTGTGAAACTCAGGAAACTGAAGTCAACCCTTGGCAATGCTCCAGGTGAATGTGTTTTCTAGTAGTACAGCATCAAGTAGTGCTCCAAGAGCATGGTATGTAAGCTTTCTGAATGAGTGAATGAAAAACCTCTCGTGGCAGTATCAATGTCTCCCTTTATTCTAGCACTCCTGTATATTATAAGGTGCTGTGAATAATAAGTGAGCTTCTTTCCACTTGCTTCATTTGTACACGGCTTTGTGCTCAAGCCAGTTTTTTACATTTTTATCATGGGTAGCATTCTAGCCAGGCAGTCAGGTTCCGCAGAGATCTATCAATACTCTGAGGGGGGAATGAAATATGCTTATAATCATCATAAATTAATTAACTATGGCAACTTCAACAAGTTGAATGGGAAATATTTGACAATTACACCTGACTTGCAGCAATGAGTGCCGCACTGAAACCAGAACCTACTGGAAGATTTAGTTGCAATTAATCAGCCTAGTAGTAGTAGTAGTGGTAACTCAGACCATCTTGCACTATTTAGTATGGACTTAGGAGTACAGGGAATCTATGTTCAAGGTGTGTTCCCACACAAGATCCCTTGCATATAGAAACAGGAAGTTAAGAAGGAAAAGGAAGAAAAGACAAGAAATAGGAAAGAAGGAATGAAAATGGAAAGAAGCAAAGTGGGCATGATAGATAGATGTCCCAAAGGCCTATCTAAAGCTGAGGTAGCCTAGCAGTGCTCCTCTGGGGATGCTAGCCATAGCTTAGGATAGACAAACCAAACTAACCTACCCCTATTGCCTATGGCCTATCCTATGCCCCCTGAGAGGAATTAATCACCCTAGTGCTGAACTGATTTAACTCAGAATTTCATTTCCCCAACTCTCCCACATTTGCAGACTTGCAAAACACACAAAGCAACTTAGTTTAACTGACCACAAATGAGCTGCTCTAGGTAGGGTGTTGCAATATTTGAATACCCTGGCTTGAAGTTTGAGCAAGTTCTAACTTCCAGCAAGTTTTTGTTCTCGGACCTATGACTAATTACTTAGCCAATTTCAAGACTAGCCTGACGCCATGGATCTTTTCCAGCTCTGGCCTTTACCGCTGTTCCTGTCAGACTGCCTCTGCTATCCAAAAATTGTCTCACCTACTCCAGTACATTGTGATGGTGTCAAGTGCTTATTGTGCCACATCAAGAACACTCCCACGCCTGCAGCTTTGGAATGTAACCGTTACAGCTACTTCTTTCTTCGGCCTTGCTTGATTAGTTCTGCATGGGGCTTGGCCCAAATATGCAGCATCTATGCCAGTGCTCGGTTTCCCATGCTTACAAGTTTGCCAGCATACCGTAGCATGGCCAGAACACAGTGCAGCTCACAATGTAGCCTGATACAATGTACTTACATATATACAATGAATGCATAATTTTCCTATTTTCATACATTCCCTTTGTATATCTCAAGACTGCACATGCCTTCCTGACAATTAGAGTTAATTTGCTTGAATGCCATCAGAAGTGTGTCAAGACAGGTGCAGATCTGGCATGTCTTCAAGCTGAGAGTTGACTTAACCTGCCCAATTTACAAGTTATATGATTTTCACTCTAAATATTGTTGTTAAGTTACAATTTCACTATTTTTAGAAGCTAAAATTAGGCCACTCTAAGATAAGCAAATACTGGTCTGGTTATGAGCCCTTCATTACATTTAGTTCTCTCAGTAAAAATGATGTCCATATTTAGGCACCCTATACATAAATTATGGTCTTCTTTGAAAAATGTCATTTAAATAGAATTTCCAGTATCAATGTTGTATGAAACTATGAGCTATAGAAATTTGGTACATCTTGTATATGCATTGCTCCATAGCTACCCATAACCCTGATTTTATGATATGAGTAAATAACTTATAACAGCTGCTACACTACATATAAATAATGCTCACTAGTCACTGAGTAACAGAAAATGGTAAAATTATTCAATATTAATACTTGCATAGCCTAGAGACAGCAAAATTAATGGTAGGCTCATTTATACATGTACTAACATAGTTTCAAATTTTTGATGAACTTCTTTTCAATTAAAAATGTAACAATTGCAATAAAAATTGAAGGTGATCACAATCCTGATGACTTTAAGCATAGATAGGTATTATGAATAACATGAGAACCCAATTCAAATTCATTTAAAGAACTGTACCTTTTTATTGCAATATTTTTTCTTACAACTTATATCACATGAATTCCAATACAGTACTGTCTAATTTGACTTCATCTTTGATATACTTGGCAAGTAATTTAGTTCTCTTTAAAACAAATATTGTGTATCAAAGAATGAACATAATGAGATCAACACAGAAATGCAATTAGCAATACCTACAACAACCAACAAGTTAGCTATAGGTAATTAGCTATGAATTTGACAGTACCAGTGATGAAAAGAATTCAAATTGATTGGTTAATATTCACTGCAGCCAACTGCACAGAGCATTTTATTCATCCTACAGCCTTTATTTTAGTGCCAGTGGATGGGAATTATTTTTCTGAGGGGCAGAAGCTTATTTTCAAAAAGTTTCAATACATAGAAAATTCTACATTGAATGATATTCAAACTGTTTGCATACTAATGTATCTAAATTTCATGAACTCTACAGAAATATAAGCAAAATTTTGACACATTTTTATCATGTTGCTTTTCTTCAAATGAACAAAACAAACCTTTTCTAATATAACCTAACTTTTCTTAATTTAACTTTATGGTAAGTACCCTCATGTAACTTTGACCTAACCCAAACATAACATGATGTAACCAGAAGGAAACATAGAAGCAGGAAACAGGTTGTAAAATATGAACTAATTTTCTATCATTTTATCTCATCATAAACCTATCAAAAATGGGTTTCTGCAACTGATAAAAATTCCTATTTAATGACACTAAAATGAAGGCAGTGCAATAAATTGGATATTCTGTGTTGCTGGCTGCAGTAAAGTATATATTAACTAATTGTTCATATCCAATTGTTTATAAACAATAAATTAGACATGATGCTTCAAAGTAGCATGTTCTATTCATACTGCATACAACAAAGATTTAGGAACCAATAGACATAATTTAAAAATTTCATAAATTCATTCAGGTTTTTCTAATGAATTTACAATTACTTTTTTTTAATTTGCAATTTCTAATGTGTATATGTAGCGGTTGATCAAA
Source organism: Orchestia grillus (assembly GCA_014899125.1). NCBI lineage: Eukaryota > Metazoa > Arthropoda > Malacostraca > Amphipoda > Talitridae > Orchestia > Orchestia grillus. Next base: position 18,017 of record VOMN01100402.1, read on the forward strand.
TATTATAACAGGATTTATTTAAAATTTCAAACTTATTTTTGATACAAATATTTATTTATACAAAAAATTTTCTACAAATCAGAAACACTTAACTTTTAAAATTATAAAATAGGTTACCAGTATAATGGATCAATTTAGTAAGAAATATTTAACATTTTTGAAATATTATCTATAAACAAACTATCATGATGCAATACCAAGCAATTACAATTTCACTTTGCAATACACCACATAAATAAATACTTAAGACACTTAGCATGTCTGAAGTGATCATGATACAGAGTAACAAAATTTTACAAGCAGTTAAATGAGACAGCTGTTCACTCATTTAACTAGAAAAAACTACAGTTCATTTAGCCCAATTCATTCAGCATTACATACAATACTACACCTAATTCAGCTGTTTAGTAACAGACTCATCTGAAGGCAACAGACAACATTGCATACAATATCTCACCTTATTTAGCTGTATAGTAACAGCCTCAACTGAAGGTACAATTTTAATAAAGCCTAATACAGAAATTTTATAAAGGTTTAGACTACACTTTGCAATAAGTTTCTTCATACCATATACCAAAGTTACAGGAGATATAGGTATACAAAAAACAATCAAGTTTAGATTATGGTCTTTAAAAACCTTCGGCTACAAATGAATTATTGTTAAGTTCAATTCAATTATTAAAACGCACTAGGATTTTGAATACAATCTTGAACACTTTTTGCAAATCAATCATCAGATAAGAACTGGAACCTTACAGCTCAAAAACCCGTATGGTTTTGATGCTTCATAACGCAACTTAACTAGTAAACGAAAATTTTACACACCAAAAAATTTGTAGCTCATATATACGATATGAAAAACAATGCTTACCTTGATCGACAGAGGTGAATGCTAAATTGTTGTCTTCATCTCCATTTTCTGGAACCTCCGCGAAAACATGAAGATTGCACACATAAAAGCACAGTACAAAAGTCCTAACGCAATACATTATAAAACGTTAACTAACCACTGGAAATGGGAATGAGCCAATAAATGAGCACATCAACTGCGGATATAAAACCGTCAACACGACATTCACAACACACCATCACCCCACAACCACGTAAACCTTCCGCATCACTGGTGACTGGTGTTCGAACTTCTAGTGACAACTGACAAGGCCACATGAGTAGTGTTAAATATCCCTATATAATTTATTATTACCCTGAACTCTGTTATTTTGGGAATGTTAAGACATTGATTACGATACTGTAAACTACATGGCTTGGCATACATACAACCAAGCAGTTGTAAGGAATTTCAACTTTATCGTATAAATGTATCAGTCTATTGAACTACGAAACATGTTTATTTATCTGCTCTCATTTTCCAATCAATTTTCACGTTCGTTTTTCATTTTATTTCGTTGATGGAAGTTATTAAGGAATTTCAATTTAAAGCATTAACGATCATCCTCATATCACACTGAGTTACCTACCATCATATTTGAAGTTGCAACACAACTTGCATGTTTCATTGAGCACTCCGATTCTTTTAAGGCTCATTATAACTACCAGCAAAAAAAAATTTACTTAAGCTGACTTTTTGTTACTGCCGAGAAATTCAAACCTTGATTATCATGTACAAATTCTTTATCTTTGCTTTTGAATTAAGTATTCACAGCTACCTTCAATAACAGGTGATCCGATTTTAGACACTACAGTGAGCCCGAACCCGACTATGAAAAATCCCATAAAAACCCAAGATCTGGGTATATTATTCATCCCAGTCTCATTTCTTGCTTTATGCACATAGAGAGCTCAAATAACTTTTAAACGAAAGCTTATATCATTCTGTATAATTTACTATAGAAAAATCCTTTTTTTTTTAAATGAACAAATTTCTATATTTTTTTTTCTCACCCCTAACGGATAGAGAACAGGTTCTCATTCGAATTGATCGAATATTGAAAAAATGAACTCGGCTCTCATTTCTTACCTATTGGACCTAGAGATTTTAAACTGCTTCCAAATCAAAGCTGATCAAGTTCCTCATCGGAGCCCTTTTTTACCTCCGCCCCTCCCTCATACAGTGGGATTCCTTGTTATTATTAACCTGAGCGTGATTCCTTCCACAATTATATTGCCATCAATATACGTTCCTCTCTCTTTTCTGGTGAAATCGACTTAAGAAAGTCAGATTACTTTTAAATTCATTCACATGACCTCCTAGCACGTCATAGTGTTGTGATCTGTTGCATTGCATGTGTTTCATAGCTGCAGTATTTCAAGTATTTGAGCAAAAAAAATCTCCCAACCGCCTTCCTATGTACAGTTCATGTCACGAGCGAAATGTTCGTCGCAGTTTGCGTAGACTTCGTTTTTAGGCATTGCTTATTTATGAAGATATCTTTTACTCAGTTTTGGTCATTGAGTTTTGATGGACTAATGAACAGGAATGTATTTTAACTAGCTTGAGAGATGATCTCCATTTCTAACAACGCATCTTGAATCTATCAAGGGAAAAACTTAAATGATTGTTTCGTCCGACATAATGAGGTATCTTAACATTGCGATAATCCACTACATGCATCAATATTTTAAATATTATTGTTGTATGAATGACATAAATTTTTCTGTACTAAAAATCAATAGTAAGCACGTATTTTCATAAGTGGCACCTGAACGTACTAGCAAACCATTCAGGGTTTGGGAATTTTCAGTAAATAAACGAGAACCAGGAATATTGTATAAAACATATTTGATCTTAGAATGTATTTGCCCTTATGAAAAAAAGGTAGAAAAATGTAAAGTACACAGAGAGCCATCTGCACAATATGAAGAATGATAGAACTAATAATTGTTGGAGTGAAACCAACCATTCTGAAAATACCTATTGACTAGAGCCTTTTAAAATGAATTAGAGCTAGATGAAATAACTGAGCTAGAAGAAATAAACTTGTATCTCATTCACCAAATGAAGACTACGTTTCGCAGCAGTATTGGTGCAGCAGCCTAGAATTATGCAACAATTCTCGTACTGAGCATTTTTGACGAGTGATAAGTATGTTTTATTCATTGTAAAAACAACTGTCAATTTGTGGCAATCGAAATGAAGTGATCGTAGTTCTTATTCGAAATGATCGAATATTGACAAAATGACTGCTGATTTTAATTAAATTCTTCCATTCAACGTTGTAAACAAAAACTCAATGAAAATTAATGATGTTTTAGTGAGCTACCGTTCACTCGACATGGGCAAAAAGCTGTCAATCTCAGGAGCCTTGCTGTGAAACAATCTCTCTCACAATTTATAAACTTTTAGTTACTGAAATTTTTCAAGGGAAATGCATTTCGTCATTCTGTGCCTGAACATTAACAATGCGAATAGGTAAGCTTGTTGGTCAATAGCTACAGATATATATGCATATACACTAGATGTGTATAATAACTCGTATATATTTTCGGACTGAGATTAGAAATCGGTAGAGTCATTGACCCTAAGAGTATTTGCGTTATGACCATAAACAGAACGTACTATAAACCTAGATACTCTGTATCAAATAAATGTTTCATTATGGCCTTTGTGCCTTTCACTATGATTAACTCCAGCTCTTGGGAAGTGAAGCTCATTTGTCGATGCTAGTTAACGCCGTGCAAGAGCTCTAGTGAATGAAGACCTAAAGATGCTTTATATACAACGCGCCCATTTCAAATTATCCAAACTTATTTGTCTTTAAACTTCGTAAAGTGCAGACAACTTATATCATATTTGCGATCATTTACAATTTAATTTTGTATCAATATCTGTTTCAACATGCATCAGTATTCAGCTGGGACAATGTTGGTAATATTTCACAAGAATCAAGAGATATAAAACCATTGTTGCAAGCCACTCCGATTATTCATTTGCATTTTTTAAATGGTGCAGCACCCTTACTTATGTATTGAAAAGTGATTTACCATATCATCACGTGCCTCAGGTTTAACTTACTCTGAATAAACGATATTTTTTTTTCTTTTTGTAGCAGTACGTACAAGTGTATACAGTACAACAGTGAACTGTCATAATACCAATTAAATTAAATTTTTGCGAGAGCTAGAAGACACGTGTACGTCGAATATTTGAAGAGCTACAATTCTAATGTAAGTTATATATGTTTCGTTTCGTATGATTTGTAATGGTTTCAATTTTTTGCTACCATTTTTGTTGCCATTTTTACTACGTTGCCCTAACCTGAAACTACTTGTCTCTTAATCCTCAGAGACCTGTTAACTAAATTTGCATTTTTAGTTGACATTGGCTCAACTGTGTCAATATCCCTGTTTCTTTCACTGATCGTGGGCACTTGAAGGGAGTTAACAACCTGGTGGCCGCTAATGGCTCACCAATAGCATGTTATAGATCCCAAACCATGACATGCTCCTTGGAATTGAGACGGGAGTTCAGGTGGGCTTTCATTGTGACAGACGTTGAGTATCCATTACTGGGCGCAGATTTCTTGTCACTCTGAGGTCACCAGTATTATGTTAGGTTGGGTTCTCGTTCCTTTGCTACTGCACTTCAAGGGGATTAAAAAAAGGCACGTGAATCACTTATCGGAATATATTTGGAAGGCCGACAAATGGGTTCGATCTTCTTAGGCCCGATAGTGGGATTTTCATGAAGTGTGTGTGAAGATCGTGTGAGTGTAATCGAGTCGGTAACTTCCGACACGAGGACGAGGTCTTGATCGCACCAGAAAACCAATATTCTTATGCCTGTTATGAGGAAAAGAAAGAAAGAAAGAAAGATGGAAAAATCATTAATTCCGATAACACTCACATACAAAGCATGGTACATCGGGTTTTCAATCAGTAAAATTAAAGCCCTTACAATTAAAATACGAAAGTCAAGTGACACTTCTCATTGTGATCAGCGACTACAACCTTAAAATT